>VYXF01004469.1:366936-391097 GCA_013397295.1 Polioptila caerulea | reverse complement strand
GGGTTTGTGTTTTTTTTGGTTTTTTTAGAATGTAGGGTTTTAAACTTCGGTTTATTGAAGAAAGTTAAGTGAAAGAAATATTTTATCTGCATCTATTGGAAGGAGATCTATATATGTGTATGTACATATATTTTAAGGAGATTTATATGTATGTATTACATGTACAAATATACACATGTGCATGTATGTAAGAGGATGTTGTCTTGTCAAAGTATTTTCACAGTTTCAAAGTATTCTCACGGTTTCCCTTTCTTCATTTCAGAGAAACTTCTCATACCAATTTCAAAGAATGAAAATAAACCTCTCCAGACACTCCCTAGCTTAGCCAAGCCAGCTGCAGCCCTGCAGACATTCAACAGTGCAATATTAACCCCTGTGAGCAACAACAACACGGGCTTCTTGCGGAACCTGTTGAACTCTTCTGCAGGAAAGGTACAGCAAAAACTCTGTCCTACAGGTTTCAGTTGATCCCAGGCTTAGATTCTGTTCTAAGCCTGTGAACAACTGGCACAGGGAGTTTACTTTGTCACAGTAAGTAAAATTCTGTCTTAATTTGGGAAAAAGGACTAATTCAGTTTGTGTTTCAGTGCTCAGTAGTAGCTTCATGGTACTATCAGCAAGTCTTGGTGAGGAACTGGGAACTAAGGGATAAAGCAGACTAACATCCTTAGGCTGGAGTCTGGCAGCTGCATTGATTGGGGTGTCCTTTAGACTCAAAAAAGAAGCACCAATGAACTTGCAGATGGAGGGAACAACCTTCTGTGGTGTCTTCCCCATCCCTCATTTGCAGACTGGTTCACTTCAAATGTTTCTGGGCTTTGTCTGATCTTACAGATGTGACTTCAAAGTGGTGGGGAAAAAGAGTGGCCTTGAGAGTTCTTTGCTAAAACTGAATTTCTGCTCTTTGATATAAAGCAAGTCCTGTTCCCTGATGAATATTTTGGGTTTCTGCAGTGTTGCTGAGATGCAAATCAGAGCAGAAATTGTTGTGTCAGAATTCTGTAGATAAAGTGTAAGAAATGGCACTGGCATTTAATGATGGTGCATTTCTAGACAGCAAAGTTCTGCAGTTGTTTGTTTCTGTGCACAATTGGATCTCAAGTGAAAATCTTTGGAAGTGACAAATACTTTGTTTAAAGCCTGCAGGATGAGAAACAGAAAAGAGCACTAATTTTTTGCTGTTGTTGTTCTTTCATGTGTTTTATCAGACAGACAATGGACTGAAGAGTACACCCAAAATCCTTGATGACATTTTTGCTTCCCTGGTGCAAAACAGAGCCATTACAGACTTGCCTAAGAAGCCTCAAGGACTGACCATAAAGCCCACGATAATGGGCTTTGACACACCCCACTACTGGTTATGTGATAACCGCCTGCTGTGTCTGCAGGATCCCAACAATGAAAGCAATTGGAATGTCTTCAGGGAGTGCTGGAAGCAGGGACAGGTATTGTTGTTTTTTTCCATTTGCAATTCATGTACTGTCCTTTAGTTGAAGCACAGCTACAACCACTGTAGTATTAAGCAACATTAAATCTTCATCAGATGTGTGACACGAGCACTGTTACACACCCTTATCTGAGGATCTGTTTTACTGTTTAAATCCCTTTTTTAAACACAGAGCTGAAATTATGGTTCTGTATAAAAAGCTGCCTCAGTTTGAAACAGAGAATGCTCAGATGCGTGGTAAGGCAGCATTCTGGTGGGGCATACTGAGCATTTAGTTTGCAAAATGCCTGCATTCAAATGCTCAATGTATTTCATGTATTACCCTGTTGTAGTTAGAATTTTTGGTGTTTAATAATTCTTCAGAATATATTCTTTTGCTTTCTAGCCTGTAATGGTGTCAGGAGTGCATCACAAGTTAAATGCAGACCTCTGGAGACCAGAGTCCTTTAGGAAGGAATTTGGCCAACAGGAAGTAGATCTGGTTAACTGCAGGACCAATGAAATCATCACTGGAGCTACTGTAGGGGATTTCTGGGATGGTTTTGAAGATATTTCAAGTAAGTACTGTGAGTCTTTGTTCCAGTAGGTAAAACACTCAGCAGATTTGGGATCCATAAGCAGTGTACAGGATGTTCAAGGATTTCTCTTCACCTTGGGCAGTTTGGTGAGGATGCATTGCAGACATTTATGCTCATTGGATTGTGGACTGGATAAAAACTGTCATTCCCATGAAGTACTGTCCTTCAGGAGTATGTTTGGCTGCCTTTAGTCTTTTGGGGAAAGATTCTGAGGAAATTTAACATCTTCCTAGTGAGCAGGTTCATCTGCCAGCTTTTTTTTTTCCAGTTGAGTGAAACAGAGGACCACACGTGTAGGGTGGTGCTCACAGGTTAAATGGGTTCTGCTTTTTTAACTTGAAGGTTCTTCTTAGTCCTGAGGAACTGAAGTTATTTTGTATGAAAATAGATTTAGAGGAGGTGAGCTTGAGGTTTTCCTGGAGAATTAACACTTGTCATTGCTACTAGAGTTCTACTTCATCTGTTTGTTACACACACTCATCTAAGGATCTCCTTACTGTTGAAATCAGTTGTAAGCTTAGGGAGTTTCATACTTAGGGCAAGAAGAGTGGGAGGTGGAAGACTCACACCTTTCTTTTCTGTTACTTTATCTTTGAAGATGTTTGGCTCCATCAGCTACTTTTGGCCTCAAACACAAACCAGTTTCTGAGCTAAGTTGTAGGAAGTGCTTGGGCAGGGACAAAGTAAAGGCTGCTTGTCTGTCTGGCATATGTTGTAACATGTTTGTCATGAGAGTGATACCCTGCTCTAGTGTCAGATGAACTTGTATGTCTTTAGCTCTAAGTAGAAGTTGTGGAATGAACATGATTTGAAACCTGAGTTAAGGATTTCTTTATCTCAAGTCTTTGTATTCTGAGTTGTGCCACTATTAAAAACTAAGACTCGTTAATATTTCAAATCAGGTCGCCTGAGAACAGAAGAGGGAGAGCCAATGGTATTGAAGCTTAAGGACTGGCCTCCAGGAGAAGACTTCAGAGATATGATGCCCTCTCGGTATGAATTCCCAGAGGAGATGTTCATTATTTCTGTGGTACACCCCCAAAATAATGGACTGCAGGAATATTCTTGTGTTTTGATACCTGCCTCAGCTTTGAGCAGCAGTTGGTGACATGTGAACAGTTCTGTTTCTCAGAGATGTCTGACATAAATGGAAATCCTGCACAAGTTTTGTGATAAATTTTTATGTGGTTCATTGTATTTGTTCCTAAGTAAAGTGAGCTCCTAAAACTGCTTCTAAAAGCCTGGATCACTTGAAAATTTGAAGTTCAGTTGAACCTTACTTTTTGGCTGAACATTTTTAAGTATTTGAACTTAGGCTGTTTGTTATTCCTTGAGATGATTACATGACAAAATAGCATTACTCCAGAGCAGTTAAATTGATTTGCTTTATTTCTGTGCCTTGTTTGTTTAGTTCCTCTTCATGGTGTCCAGCAAAGAGTGTACTTCCTTGACTCGAGAGAGCTTTTGTTGCAGTCTGGTTTTGGTTTTATCAGTAGCTAATGTTAAATTTTGCTGCATTACCTTAGGTTTGATGATTTGATGAAAAATATCCCATTGCCAGAATATACCAGGAGAGGTGGCAAACTCAACCTTGCCTCCCGACTCCCCAACTATTTTGTGCGACCGGATTTGGGCCCCAAGATGTACAATGCCTATGGTAAGGAATTTTTCACTCTAAAAAATTCATTGACCACAAGTTCATAATGAAATTTATTGTAGATTGTGAATCCTTGCTGTTGTAGACAATTGGATTAATCCCATGGGTCAGAAGACCAGAGTTTGGCTCACCTATAGGTATCAACAATGTCCAGAGCATGATATGATTTATTTTATTAAACATCTTTTTGTCCATGCCAATAGTTATTCCTAGTCTTCCAATCAACTTGCTCCACAGCCTCTTTCCTGTAGCTGGCAACATGTATTTGTTGTTTTGCTGCTTCTGGCTGTATTGCTTTTGTTGATCTCGTTTTTGAGCTGTATCAGTCAGCTTTTAATCTCTCCTTGAGCAGTTTTTCCCCCATATCTGGTTCATCTGCAGTCACTCAAAAGACATTTAAAATGGAGCAGCATCATGGCCAGTAGAGAGATTGTGGAGAGTAAATCCTGTAGCAGCTGCTGTTTAGAGTGAAAAAGTGACTGTTTCTCAAAATGCTTTATCCTAAACTGTAGAAACCCTTTTCTAGCAGGACTTGAACATGATTTTTATAGATCATACAGGCTAGATAGAGATACATTTATCTGTATCAGCCTGTCAGAAGATCACCTGGGAAGCCACAAGAAGGAGGTCCAGGACAGGAAGTATATTGCTGTTCTGGATGTGTTTGTTGGCAGAAGTGAAAGCACTCTAATCTTCTCAGAAAGTGCTGCTGAGAGTGGTGTAACACTTTTGTGTTACTAATGGATCTGCTGCTCCTTTTTCCCCCTCTTTATTCCTCCCCCAGGATTAATAACACCAGAGGACAGAAAATATGGCACAACAAACCTCCACTTGGATGTGTCTGACGCAGCCAATGTCATGGTTTACGTGGGGATCCCCAAAGGCCAGGCTGACCAAGAAGAAGGTAAAGTCTCAGTGGTGTCTGGGGGGATATTTCTGTGGCTGGAGGGAAGATCCTTTAGTGAAACTGCTTGTGTTGACTCTCCACAGAAGTGCTTAGGACCATACAGGATGGTGACTCTGATGAACTGACAATTAAGCGTTTTACTGAAAGCCGAGAAAAGCCTGGAGCTCTGTGGCACATTTATGCTGCCAAAGATACAGAGAAAATCCGGGAGTTCCTTAAGAAGGTAAGCTGCTAATCTTACAAACTGATCTTCTGGCTGTGTGGGCTTGCAAGTCTCTATCCTTGGGCTTTTTTCCTCCTTCATAGCCTTGTTACTGTGGAAACAAATAACTTGAATTGTATCCAAGATAAAACTTCTCCTGTGCTATGAGTCTTGTAGGACCTGAAAAGGGTGGAGAGTTGAAGCTTGAAGTTACCTTGTATGTAGATATTCCTTCTGCCCACTCTCCTCATAGATGAGTAATGTTACATAGTGAACAAGAAAATAGCTGGTTTAGATTTAAGGAAAAGCAGTTTAATTTTGATCATTTTTAGAAGAATGTGAGATGTTTTTGAGAAATGTCAGAGCAATACATGGAACATGATGCTCTTCCTTGTTCTCTCTCTCTTACTACCTCTTTTTCCCCCATACCTTGGTGAGGTCTGAATTAAAGGAAGAGCATGAGGTATTCTGTGTCACATTTTCATGGGAGTTAAGGGTTTAGTAGAGATGTGCTACCACATCCAAAAGGGCTTGTCTCAGTGTTTGAATTTACTTCAGACAGTCCAGAGTTCTTTGTGGTCTTAATTGTGAAATGTCTTCAGTGCTCTAAAAGTGGAAAGAGCTAATATGCTGACATTTAAAAGGATAAATGGGATGATCTGAACAACTGTTGGCCTGGCCAGGCTTATGGCTTTCTTGGTGGAAGCTGGGAGAGGCTGCAACAGACTTATTTAATATTGCCAAAGAACAAATCTTATGGGTGATAAAACATGATACTGGGTTTGATAAGCATTAGCACTTGGAGTCCTGACATCTGTGTCTCACACCTCAGTCCCTTGTATAACACTTGCTGGAAGGTGTGGGGCTTTCAGCAGCTTTTAGTGGAGTAGAACCAAGCTGTTTGTCTCCTCCCAAATGAGTTTTTGGGCTACAGTCCTGGGTGTAAATGGCTGCTGCAGCAAGCTGGATTTACACAGCAACTTCTTGCAGAAATTCTCTCCCCACAACCCTCAAATTTCTGTCCTGAAGTGCTTGTTGTGCCTCCCAGTCTTGTTTCTCCTGAAAATCTGGTTTGCATCCTCTGGGTCAGTGAGCACACACTGACTGTGGCCTCAAGGCAGACACCTGCTGAATTCCACACTTGGTAGTGTCTTCCAGTCACAGGCTATAGAGTCAGAGAGTGTTGGAATGTTTGTGGTTGGAAGGGAGCTTCAAGACCATCTCATTCTACCCCTCTGTGATGGGCAGGGACACCTTCCCCTAGACCAGGTTGCTGAGAGCCCTGTCCAACCTGGCCTGGAACACTTCCAAGGATGGGGCAGCCACAGCTGCTCTGGGCAACCTGTGCCAGTGCCACACTGCCCTCACAGAAAAGAATTTCTTCCTAACTTCTGATTTAAACCTACTCTCCTTCAGTTTAAAGCCATTGCCCCTTGTCCCCTCACTTTACACTCTTCTCCACAGTCCCTCTCCAGCTTTAGTAGTGTCAGAACACTGGTTCCATTTATGACAGTGGTTCCCAGTGTGAATGTGAGTTGCTGCACTTGCCACTGTCAGTTGGGATTACTTGCATTTTCCATACCCACGTTTACAATGTGTCTGTGAAGCCAGTGGGACCTGAGAAATGCTGAAACCTTGACAAAGGTCAGAGTAAAGATCCAAACTTTCATTGTGTAACTCTCCTATCTGAACACATGGTGCAAGTCCCTCTGGCACACGTTTGTATGGAATACCACAGCTACAACTTGACTGTCCAGTCAGACTGGTGTGTTAAAATGCCTGTTGTCTTGTGACTTGCCCAGGTTGCAGAAGAACAAGGCCAAGAAAACCCTGTGGATCACGATCCCATTCATGATCAGAGTTGGTACCTGGACCGATCGCTGCGGAAGCGCCTCCACCAGGAGTACGGAGTTCAAGGCTGGGCCATTGTACAGTTTCTAGGAGATGTAGTTTTCATCCCAGCAGGAGCTCCACACCAGGCAAGCACCAGGGACATGGAATGGCCTGACTGCTTGGGCAGCCCTTCGAGCACGTGGCTAATGCTTGTTTGTTCTCTCTAGGTTCATAATTTGTACAGTTGTATTAAAGTTGCAGAAGACTTTGTATCCCCAGAGCATGTCAAACACTGCTTCTGGCTCACTCAGGAATTTAGATATCTGTCACATACGCATACGAACCATGAAGATAAATTGCAGGTAACTTCCCAACGCTCAGTGCTCTTGACTATTCACAAAAATCCCACTCAGACACAACATATGTTTCCCCAAGTTTGTGATTTGCACGAAGGTCAGGCAGATGAGTGTGTTTGAACTGACCTGCACAGGGTGAGGGGAAGTAAGTGGGAAAGCTGGAAAACTATGTGTGCTGTTTGCTTGTAAAACCAAGCACCTTTCCCTTTGCTCCTGCAGGTGAAGAATGTCATATACCACGCTGTTAAAGATGCAGTTGGGATACTGAGAGCTAACGAATCCAGCCTTAGCAGACCGTGACGTAGAGCGCCTTAACCACACACTATGAAACAGAAGCGTTGGCAGCTGTTTTATCTCCTCAGTCAGGACCTCTGTGGACTTTGAGATTATATGAATGTTACCTCATCTTCCTTTCAGCAGTACCAGAGGATTGTGGTACTATGTTCTGTGTATTCTTCCAATGTTTACAAACCTGATATGTATATGTAGTAATATGTATGGACTGTGGCATACTGTGAATGCTCAGTTGCAATAGAACTTTATACGGAGTTGCTCTCCAAACTGTACAAAATACCTCCTATAGAACTGTTGGGAACTATTCCAAATTACTTGTTTGAAAAATATTATTCAAGGCATTGTAAAGCTTCAATTTTTAAAGTTTATTTTGGGGTGGGAGGAAGTATGAAATCACTCAGTTTAATAACCAATTTACGTAAAAAGTTAAGAATGCAGTTCTGGAATTTCACATTAACATAGAACTAGCATTTAAAAGTAGCTTTAAGCTATTGTATAGTAACATAGAGATGGGAGTTAACCATCTTTAGGTAAATGTATTTAAATTTCTAAATGTTAAAAGAAACTTTTAATCAAATGTCTTCTGTTCAAAACTGCTCTTTAATTTGAACTGATGTTTGATTCTCTTGTTTTTAACACTGAATGGTTACATAAAAATTCTTCTATTTCAGATACTGTTCCTTGCTTGTCTTCTTGAATTGAGTGTTTAAAATATAATATCATAAATGGTTCATACTGGTTTTTTAAGTATTTGAAGGCTTAGAGTGTGGAATTTAGCAGCAGACCTGTTTATAGTTATTTTTGGTTAACCCCAGCATGACTTAGCTGACAGACTACTGCTGCCAGTGCTGAGCTCTGTATCACATGAGCTTTGCAGCTTCAGTCTGAAATGGTACACACAGAGCTCAGGGTTATTTGGAGAAACACTGAAAGCATTGTAAAACTTAAAAACAGGAAGAGAGGTTATGAATGGAAAAGTGAGTCTCTCATTTGATGAGATACCCTGAGACAAAATTACCTTTCAGTTCCTTCCCAGTGCTGGAAGTTGTAGGATGGCTGTTGGGAACAGCCAGGCAGGAGAGGAGACCTCCAAGTTCACTTTTCTGAGCTTATGCAACAAATTGGACTCTGCAAACTCCCTTCCCTGTAATACTTCACCTGCTGTTTGTGATCAGCATCAGCTGTTGAGTCTGTCTTGGGTGGCAGGATTCCTTTTCAGAGAAACTTCATGTGATTGCTCCCTCAGGAGTGGGGACAGGCTGCAGTGACGTGCAGGGAGCAGGAGTCTCTTGCAAGAGTTAAGTGAAGTTGACTTACAGAAGGTTTCCCTACACAACAGCCCTTCACTGTACTCAGTGAGAGCTTTCCTCCACCTTTGCTTGCTGACACCTCTTGACAGTAAATAACTTGTTCTAGTCACTTCAGGTGCCTTGATTTGTCATTTTGTGCTTGAACTTGTCAAGTATGCTTAAAAACAAACTTACCTGAACGTTCTCCCTTGAGCTACCACGCTGAAGTAGGTGATGTAAAGCAGGCTAATTGCTTTCCTGGAGCCAGCTGGAGTCCAGGTACCTGCCAGGGAGCTGAGTCACACTGATCTTGCACACCCTGTGTGTGCACATAGATCTGAAAAGACTCAGAGTTGGAGCTGGATTTTGAGCTCTTAACCACTGTGCTGTTGTTCCATCTTGTTTTATTGCAGCTCTCACCCACTCTTGTTTCTGATCTGTCCTTTCTGGATTTTTAAGACCACAAGAAACAAACTGTCCCTCTTGCCTGTTTTCGTTGCATTTGGGGTGGAGATGAACACTTGAGTTGCACAGTCCTGAAACACCCGGAACACTTTGCCTGCCCCTGCACAAGGGTGAACAGTGCTTGGTTCCCCCATGCTTTTATGGCTGAAAAGGGGAGGGGTCAGACTCCATCCAGCTGTCTGTGTGCCTTCTGTGTTTTTCTAGCCTTGCTGTTGGGATGCAATTACTTAGAGACTTGGCTTTCTTTGGGTAAGTCTTCCTGAAAAGGAGGAGCTCTGGCCTTTGTCCGGGCGGTGCTGTAGCAGGGAGGGGTTTGGTTCAGAGTGCTGTGGTTTGCAAACAGCCTTTTGTGAGCTGTGACAGCCGTTTTGCCTGAAGCCTTTCCTTGGGAGGAGACACAGCTCTCCTTTGACCCTGAAATGTGCTACTGGAGCAGCAGAGAGGCCTTGGCATGGCCACAAGGTCGGGGGAAGCTTTGCCAACAGCCTGGTGAGTCAGGGACCCCCTCCCACTGCTGCCCTGCCCTCACTGTGCCTTGGCAAAGACAGGCTCTCCTGTGATCATACAGAGCTGGAACAGACTGAAAACTTTAGCCCTAAATGTGCTAAAGAAAGGCATTACAAAACTAAATGGGAGGTGTTAGAGGTGGGTATTGTTTGTGAAAGAGGCCAAAGTGATGCAAACTAAACTGCTGCAAAGCAGTGACTGTAAGAAGCAACTTTAATAAAATTTGTATTGATTCAGGAAAATACAGATCTGACAGTACTGGAGGTTTTTGGTAGCAGGTTAAACCAAAGTGCCTGTTAGGGAAAAAGGCTGCTTGAAGATGAGAATATATTCCAGGACTTTATGTCTAAAAATACATAACATTACACCACCTTTGCCATGTCACCACAGGAAACATGGGCTGAACAGAAAACTGGAAGAGACTGCACTCCCCAAGAAGTATATTACAGTAGTGTCTTGGAGGAAAAAATCCTCAGGAAGAAAGAAAAAAAATATATATATTACATAAGTGAGAATACATTAAGTTTTGCAGGACAAAATGAAGCCAACTGTACACATCCATCCTGCCCCTAGCTCCGCAGCGTGGCCAGCCGTGACTGCATGGCCTCGATGTCCTCCTCCTCATCCACAGCAGCAGCAGCTGCTGCCCCCATGGGCTCAGGCTCTGGCAGAGCATCTGTGACTTTACTGGGTGCTTTACCCAAGGCCCCTGCAACAACAAACAGCTCGTTAGCGAGTGTCAGGTCTTCATTTAATAATTACTGGCTTTTGGGGACATGTAAAATAACCCAGCCAGTGCTTTCCCGTGGAGGTCACAGCCCTGAGCTGTGACAGGGCCAGCCCGGGGCTGGTGGCTGCCCAGCAGCACTGACCTGCCAGCTCTGAGTCTCTGCACCCCTTCCCTTCTGGGAGGAGGCTCCCAGCTCCCCCTAAGCCCTGCTGCTTTCCTGGGAGCTCCCCCCACATGCTCGGGAGGAGGGGAGCTGCTCCAGCCAGGAAACAGGATGGAAAAAGCAACTTAGGGTGTGAGAAATAACAGGGCACTGTGCCAGGCACTGGGCACAAGGTGCCAGCAGGGTGGGGGCTGCACTTGCAGTGGGGGACAGCTGAAGGCAGCCCTGGTGCTTATTTTTGTCACACCACATCACAAGCAATCCAGGTGGAAGGAGCATTCTAAGCATTCTCCAAGGCAAATAACTGAACCAGTAAATCATTACTTCATGAGCTGGAAGGCAATAGTTGTGGTTTTGGTTTTAAGAGGGATTTTGTGTTTGTTTTGGGTTTTTTTCCCCCAAACAAGACACAGTGTGTTACTGCCAGGACTCACAACACAGCCTATGACTCAAGGCAGTGCAGTGAAATTTATTTCTTGGTTTCATTAATAACAATACCCAGTCAAGTAAGTTTCCCCTTGTTAAGGGGATTCACTGCACAGCAAAACACAGATCTGTCAGAGCCTCAGTTACATAACTGCACAGACAGCAGCTGATGGATATTAGTTCTGCCCTGCTGAGCCCCACTGGCTTTCTCAGCCAGTATCCCCTGAGAAACCAGTTTGTCAGAGCTCTCTGCCCATCACCAAAGGAAGAGATGCCACTGGGAGAGCACAGAATAGATTTCAGTTGCTGCATCTTATTGCACAGAGCAGGGCCTTGGCCCTCAGCAGCACCCAAAAACTCACCTGCTGTAATTTCAAAAAGGATTTTATCAATTTCTGCCTCAGCTTCCTCTTCCATCTCCTCCTGATCCTCCAGGCCTTCAAAGGTGTCCTCCAGCATTTCCTCTATAATTCCAGCCTAGCAGAAAAAAACAAGGCAGTGTGTGATGCCCTTGGAAACAGCAGAGTAAGAAGATACATTTCTACTTGGGAGAAATCTATCCAAGCATGTAACACCCCCTGCTCCAGAGGGGATTTCCAGATCTAGGCTGTTGCAGGAGGGTGGCCAACACACCTGCCCTCAGCGTGAGCACACATCTCTATAACTGGTGCACAGGAAAAAAACCAGCTTTAAAGGCACCTGTTCATACTTTGAAAACCTTAAGTAATTTAAACTAAAAGAGGAGAGATTTAAATTAGATATTAGGAATAAATCTTTTCCTGTAAGGGTGGTGAGGCACTGGAACAGAATCCCCAGAGAAGTTGTGAATGCCCATCCCTGGAAGTGTTCCCAGCCAGGTTAGATGGGGCTCTGAGCAACCTGGTCTGGTGGCAGATGTCCCTGCCCATGGCAGGGGGGCTGGAATTACATGAGCTTTAAGATCCTTTCCAACCCAAACCATTCTATGATTCTGTGGTTATTTATTATTGCACATCTAAACCAAGAACACAGCCTGCTCCAAGCGTGTGAAATCCAAGGGTAAATTTCAGTCATGCAGTGTGAATTGTCTAGCACACTCTCTAAAACTGCTCTTTGACACAGCTTGGTTTTTTTCCTATCTGCATTTGAAAACATTCCTTTGCAGGCCCTGCAACCTAGATATGGCCAAACCATGCTGGTACACAATGGTAAAATTATTTAGAAATAAACTTATTTGAACTAAACCGTCTAGAGTGAAAAGAAGGGAAAAAGCAAAACAACTGTGGTAGTTGAAAATGTGATAGTCACAAGAAAGACTTAGTGTACTTTCAAATCAGAGCACTCCCATCACATGGAGACACTGAGCCAGATGCTTTAAACCAGGGACAGTGAGTTACACCTGAATTAGCCAGGAGTTTTGTGATTCTTTAAACATTTTGTAATGAGCTACAGTTAATTAGTTAAGGAATGTTCCAATTGTGTTATTTTGGCTGGTTTTGGTTTAGATCTGTGTTGGCTAAGTGTCACTAGAAAACCCTGAGAAATTACTTCACTGCACCTGCAGAAAGGAACTCCATGGACCCATACCCCTTAGAGAATCTATAGTTGAAGAACAAAATTCAATGAAGAATTCTTCAGTGGTTATCATATAACTAGAGAGGAATTAGATGTCATACAACAAGAATGGTACCTTGAGAGAGTTAAGGAGTCAAAGGCCTACACATCCCAGAAAACTTGATTAATACATTGCAGGTGTAATAAGGGAGTCATTTCATAGGCTTGTACTCCCCAGAAAATTTAATCAATAGTAAATGTCTAAGCAGGACAGCAAATTTAATAAAGCACTGTTAGCTGGATAAAACTTGGGTTAGCCATTAAACAAAGACAGATTAGATGTTCTGGTAGTAATTAAAGGAAACAAAACACCTCTACCACGATGCAATAAATTGGGCAGATTTTTGGGAGTGTCTATTAAAAAAATCTTGGCTGTTTTAGTGTATATAAATGCCTGAAAATTGTTGTTTCTTCAAACATGTCTATGGTGAATAAATTCTCGATATGTTCCCAATCTTGACTCAAACTTGTTATTATAACAGCTTTTTGCTGTTAGATTTAAAACTCTTTGTGTCACCAGTATCAGACTGGCCATGGAGTCAGAGAATGTCCTGAGCTCACACCAGCCCTGTGACCAAGGTGCCACCACAGCTCAGTAACAACCACACCGTGTTCACCCAGCTCTGATTTATGTGCCAGACTTACCTTCATCATCTCTTTGGACAAGTCCCTCATGGTTGCTTGGATTTCTGGGATTTTTACTAGATTTTGCATAGCTTTCATGACTTCTGTGCTCTTCTGCAATGAACCTGCTACTCTGAGGACAGCTGTGAAGGAGAGGCACAGAACAGTGTCAACAACCCATTCACTGCTCACAATAATTTCTCACAAAGGAGAGAAATTATATCCTACCTACCTGGAAATTTGCTTACATTTAGGCAATTCAATTTAAAAAATAAACTGGCACTGCACTTCTTCATTCTTGACTGAATTCCAGGAAAAGCCCAACTTATGCCCACATTTAAAAAGTCACATTTACAGCAAAGCTACTGGTCCTGTACAAGGAGGAACCCAGGTGATCTGCAGAGAGATTTCAACCCACCTGCACCCAGTTCATTAAAGACAGGGAAAGGTTTGCTCCTGCCTGGCCCCTCAGCAGCCAGGGGTTCTGCTGAGGGTTTCAGCAGCAGAGCTGCAGTGGCTCCTGAAACCAGGGATCTCCTGCCTGACACCAGGTACTGGAAACTAACCCTGGCAGAAGTTCTGCTGTAATAGTTTCACAGCAAACAGTAAGCTATAGCATTAATACTGAGGCAGGTGAGCCAAAAATAAGTTTGTTTAAACTGAATTTAACAATACTCTTCCCAGAGGCCATTCTAACTTTTAAACTCTCCTCATATGTATTGACATACCAAGATCAAAAAGCAGTAACTAAGTTTTGAAATTTGTTGTATTCTGCCATCTATCTTTGCAGCTTCCTGAACACTGAGAACTTACCTTGTTTGTATATAAAATGGTCACTCCTTAATGAAGCAAAATGAAGGTACAGCACATATTATTTGTCATTTTAATAATTTCTTTTAAGAGCCCTACACTTGTAACAAACTAACAGAAACCTTGCCTTGAGTGGTCATTTCTCGTTACTACAGACCCCAGACTGAACTCTAGATTCCTTCATATTTCCTATCTAAGTAGAACAGAACATTCCCAGGAAGATGAAGATGCTGACAGAAGTAATAAGGAAAAGGCTGTTTTGAGTTTTTTCTTTTAAGGGACACCTTAAGGTGCAAGGATGGTCCTACTTTCCTTTCCTGAGTTGCATGGGAAGCCACATTTGAACCATCATAAAATTACACGTAAGGTTCACAGTGTGACTTCCTGTTTTATCACTCATCCAGCATTAAAATCTACTTGGATGATGCTGGGGTGGGGGAAATGCTTTGACATTTCAGCAGCATGTTGATCTCCACCAAGTCTTCTAGTGTCTTAAAAGCTTTCTGCTCTGCTTGTTACAGGCTGGACTGTTTCCAGCTATGGAAAACTCTGCAGGAATTACAACAGATTTCTGATGTGGATAAGGAACAAGGGAAATATGCTGGTTCTGGAGGAACACAAAGGACCAAGGAGGGTTTACAGAACATGGGTGTCAAGCCAAGGGACAAAAGGATTCATCCTCACTAAGCAGTCAAACACTGCTCCCCCATCCCCATGTAGGCATTGGTAAAAGCCCCCAGACTCTTGCTAGGGAAGCAACCATCCACAAGATGAAGAGAATTCTACTCCTGTGACAGGTCCTGTCAAAATCAGTGATGCAGGCTCCACCAGGATACAGGGATATTAGGAATGCATTCAAACTGTTTAGAAATGCACACTAAGAATGTGCTCCAAATTGCTGTGAGTTCAGTTTCAGAGCATGTGATTCTCACCTCACTGGAACCCTCAGGCTCTGAGGAGAGGTGTTAGATCATCTGCTGAGCAGCTCACCACAGGAAACAGGGAACCAGCAAGGATGGAGGGACAGTGAAGGGCAGAGACCCCAAGAAGACAAAACTGGGAGCTCTCTGACTACTTCAGAGCCCAGGGTGGGACACACATCCAGGCAGGGCACTGGAGAAACAGCCTCAGAACATCCTGCAGACTGAGGGGGTTACTCCCTACAGGGATACAGGACTCCTTACAGGGATGTGGGGGAAAAGAGTGCATTTGGATACAGGCAAAACTTACAATGGATCATTTAAGGGGATTACAGGAACATAACTGAATCTTAGGGGAATGACCAAAAGCAGTCTGGGGAAGGATTGAAGTGGATCAGGGAACACACAAACCTCAGGGGCCTGCAGGAGGAGGTACCAGCAGCTCAGGCAGAGCAGGAGATGTGGGGCCAGGTACCAAATATCTGGCCAGCTTAGACAGAGCATCTGAGAGCAGCTCCTGGAACAACTGACCTGTTGTGTACACCCGTGTTCTACTGATGGAGCTCAGCCCTCATGAGCTGAAGAGGAAGAGCAGGATGGAGCTGTTCACATGTGTGTGGAAGCTCTGTGTGTTTATGGGGGGGTGGCAAAGGCTCTGCTCTGAGAGTGTAGGTGCACATGCCTGCTGGGATTAGGGGGCAGAACTTCAGCAGCCTCACAGCTCCCAAAGCCCACTGGAACCAGCTGCTTTTCACAGGAGCATGGCTGCTCCCACATTCAGGCTCAGATGATTTGATTTTGGTTCTGGACAAGAAAACTTCAGACCTCACTTCTACTGTCAGAGCAGTCACTGTGCTTGGGCCCAGAATTTGTTCTTACCGAGCTGGTTCTTCATCCCCATGAGCACAGAGTTCATGTGAGCTTTGGATGCATAGAGTTTGCTTACGGCCCTCCGAGAGCGGATCAGCTCCTTCGCCAGGATCACACACACATCTCTCTGATTCTTTTTGGCAGCATCCTTTACTGACCTCTTCACCTTCTCCTCTTCCCTCTGGATATCTAGAGTACAGAAAAACACAGCAAATGGTGACAAAATCCTAAGGATGTAGAAGAGAAATCAGTCATTTGTTGGGGTGTGTTTCCAATGCAAGAATTGTTTCTGCTTCGTTTCACATTCCCTCTGTTACTCAAAGACCTTGTTCTAGGCTGATTTACATGTCAGCTGATTAATTCAGCTACATCTTAAAAGAAAAATTCTCATTACTGAACATCCAGCTCTGTAATTTCCTTAGCAGTCAAGAGTACTTTAAAGGAGTGTCTGAGAATATTGGCCCATGATGCTGAGCTGACTAAGAGCTCACAAAGCACAAAAAGGTCCTGTAAGAACAAAGCACTCCGAGAGGATGACTTGACTTACAACTTCAAAATAACTTCCTAACTATTAAACTGGCCTGATACAGATATATATACACACAAAACATGCATCTAACTTAAAACATCCTGTTCAAACTCTCCTGGCATCCAGCTTTGTTCAACAGCTTTTTTTAAGAGTGTGCTTAAGTGGGAATACTGAACTAAGCATGAGCACCAAAGAGATGATTGGATTAGAATTATTAAACATTAAAAAGGCCTTCTCAAATATCATTAGTTTCTCCAGCAAATCTGATGTGACTGTTCACAGTTCTGCCCTGCCAGGTAATACTGGCTGTGAACAGCAGGAGCTCCAAAAAGCCCAGAGTAAAAAATGCAAGAGTAAACAGGCACAATATCAACCTCATTTCTTTTCCAGACTCAGCAAAAAATTAGCCACTGATGAAATGTAGTTCTCAGAGTCCACAAGAAAAATTATCCTAAAGTAAATGAAGAATTCAGATAGCAAGGGTGCCTCACCTTCCTGCAAGGAAGACAAGAACAATTATTCCAAGGAAAGTCTCTGTTCAGATTTATGATTCAGATTTATGATCTGGATTTATGCCAGACAAAGTTATACACTGGAAGAATCAGAAGCTGCCCTTTTATACAAACAAAGGCACCAACACCTGCTTTGTGGCACAGGTCAACTTGGAGACTTGAACACAGCTTCTCAGGTAGGAGTTAATGAACCCTGTACACAAGACCAGTAATTCTCTCAGTATCATTCACTGAGGTGTTTACCTTAAAGGACTGGCAGAAAGCTGTAGGATCATAATCAGAAAAAAACATATGTTTGCTGCTTTCCTACTATTATTTTCAGAAATACCACATTTAATTTGAAAATACCACATACAAATTTGAAGATATTTGTATGCCAGACACGGGGCTGAGCTGAGTCCCAGCATATCAGAGCAGGTTAGAGAGAGCTGAAGTGCTCCAGCACGAAAGAGAAAGCACCAGAAGCACTCCAGCAGTACTGAGGAATTACAACATTCACTTTGTCAGCCTGAAAACAACCACAAGTATTGTGTTACCACAGCCAGGCTAGCGTGGGGCAGCCTGCACCCCAGTGAATGCTTTCACTGGCAGGAACTGCTGAGTATGAGATCAGTGCCACAAGAATGCAAGAACAGCCAGCTCCATCTTTGAAGGTCAGTGCCAGCTACACTCCTCAAGGGAGCCAAAGTCACTTCCCCAGTCCCTCTGCAGCACTATCAAGCCAAGAGGCACAAAACAGCCCAAAGCACCTGCGAGAGGGACTCACAAGCTCAGCAAAACACAAAGTTACTGTATTATTCCAACTCTATCAACTCAAAAAATTCAGTTCTGAAGTAACAAGGATACCTTTCATTCCTCCAAACCTTCCAAGCCCTGAAAAACAACCCACCCCAAAGAGAAATCACTGCAGCAGCTAGAGTCCAACAACAGATGGCTTCAAAGAGTGTGTTGCTATTTTAGTGACTGTGCTGACTGGGTGAGCCAAGTGCTCCAGTGATCCAAGCCCACCAGTCCCTCCCAGGTGGATCCAGTGTTGCCTTGCTCAAACACATCTAGCACAGCCTTCCCCAAGGACACCAATTCAGGTTCCAGCTCAGCATCCCTACTTAAAGATTGCAGTGATTTCCTGTGTAAGGCCCAGCTGAAAGAAGAAAGCATGGCAGAATGCAACTACAGTGGGTAATTTTTGAGGAAACCTTCAGTGGCACTTGGCTGCCATCCTTTAGGAGCAGCCTGCTAGCCTGGGAAGTGTCCAGCAGAACCATGGACGTCCATAGGTGACACTCAGTAAAATGTGAAGTCCTGGCACTGAGATATTCTGTACTTTATTTTATGGGGAATTATCAGTATAGCAGATGGTTGGTGGTTAGTGCTGGACTGTATTTCTTTGAATGTAGGACTCTGAAACACAGACATGTTTAGAGCTGCTACAATAATTAGATTTGCATCCACATCAAAATATCACACTATCATGTGACCTAATATCTGTGTAGGCCATTAGAAGGATTATGGTGTGTAAAAAGTTTAGAGAAACCCAAAATCTCAAGAAACATCAGTAGTGAACACGTGGGTAGTTTGCTTCTGTGGAAAATGCAACCTCTCAAAAACATATTTTGCCAGTAAGATCAGAGCTGTAGTTCCTCTGTGCCAAATACAGCCATGCAAAGTGCTCTGGAGAAAGTAAAAGAATTCACATCCTTGTACATCAGTCTTCCTGGGAAAAACACAAACTCTGTTCCTCATACTGGAGACAAGGACAAAGACAGATTTTGTACTGCACAAGCAACCTTCTCCAACCAACTCAGACAGGTCTACAAGAGGGAGAAGACAAACCCTGCCAGGTTACCCCAGGGGCACAGGGCTGGGGAGGGACAGGGAAGGGAGGATGAACTCCTCAAGGCCTCACTCCAGACAGGAATGTGCCCAGGAACCAGATGCTGACACAAAATATCCTCCACCAGCACACCCCAGGGACAAATCCCTGGGACAGGGTAGAAGACAAAGAAGGGGAAAACAAAACCTAGGCCCAAACCTATTTTGAGGCTCGGGGAAGGCAGGTAGAACAAATTCTGAACTAACAGCAGTGCAATATTAAGCAACTCCTCTGCTTTTCTGGACACATTCAGCAGTGTAACGCTCATTATTTAATAGCAAAGCACCCACCCACCAAGAAAATAATTTTTTTCCCCTTCCTCTCTTCTGTTTGTAATTTTTCCAAGCTGACAGCAAGCTACTTTTGCTTGGCATGTGCACTTTCACACCAGTACATGCCAGTAGATCTGTCTACATGTAGAATTATATACCACATTGATACTACTCATTAATCAATGTGGGTGAAATTCTGGATAATAAGTCAAATACATGTTATCCAAGGGATTTAAGAGCATTATGTCTTACTGGGAGCATGAAATATTCATGTTCTTTTGAAAATTTTACTTGGATAACCTCACAGCAACATCATTTTGTAACACACAGTAAGTCTGGCCCCAGGATCACATTCATCTTCCTTTACTCCAGATGTGATAGACTACTCCAGGTTATTTAATTTCACAGCCTGCCTCAATTAAAGCAAAAAAAAAAATCCTTGAAGGCACATAAGGAGAGTAAAAACAAAAAATGAGACAAGTACAAACCTCTGATCTGTCTATCAATCACTCTCATTTCTTTCCTTATCTTCAAGGACCATTCATTGACCTTAAAAAGAGAAAGTGAGAGTTACTTGAAATTCCAACTTTAAAACTATGCTTTGATACTTTCATGTAACTTAAACATTCAGTATCAAAAGCAGCACTTCAAAATGCATGAGCTTCAAGTTATGAGTGCTGTAAAAATATTTCATTACTCAAATAACAAAACCCCCAAACATTGCAGAGATACCCCTGGTTACTGCACTGCCCTTAATGCTCACACAAGGAGTCAGGGAGGACCTTTATAGATCCCTTCCAACCAAAACCCTTCAATGATTCCATGATGTGGTTTGTGAGTCAGACACTCACTGCCTGGCCAACTTCCCACATCACAGCCATGCCACTGTTCAGAGGGAACTTGTACAGGGGATTTCAGCAGAAGGGACAGACTTTGGCACAGCCCCAAGAGGGCTACTGCCCATTTCAGTCAGGAAGATCTCCAGGAGGTCTCCAAGCCAACCCCTACTCAAAGCAGGATCAGGTTCAGACCTCAGACAGGTTGTTCAGGGTCTCATCCATTGAGTTTTGATACTGTTTGAGGGCAGAGACTTCACAGCCACTCTAAGCAAATGCCCTTAAATTACTCCTGTGTGGTGAAGACTTTTTCTCATGGAATCCTGGAATGGTTTGGGTTGGAAGAGACCTTTAAGACCATCTATTTCCAATGCCCTGCTGCTGGCAGGGCCATCTTCCACTAAACAGATTGCTTAGAGCTCCATCTAACCTGGCCTTTCATGTTCAATTCAAAACTCTCCTCTGGCCAGCTGTGGCTGTAGGCCCTCTCCTGTCACTGGACACACCTCAAAAGTCCCTGTCTCTATCTTGACTACAACCCCACCAGAGGCAGTGAGAAGCTTTAGACCCTTGCTCCTTCACCTTCTCTTCTCCAAGCCTAAACAAGCCCAGTTCCCTAAGCCACTCCTTCATCCTGATGGCCTTCTGCCACACTTCCACAGTTAGCTGAGATCCTTCTGGAACTGTGTGCCCACACTGGGACACTTGTGCAGGTGTGGCCCCTTTCCTGCTGACTGGCACAGTGACTGAACACCCAACACTGTGACTGCAGCTCCCTAACACGGCCCTGTTTGCCTTCATGGCTGCAAAGGTGCACTGGGAACTCGTTTATTGTCCATGGGAAAGAAGATCCTTTCCTGCAGAGCTGGTGCCCAGCCTGCCCCAGGCTGCACATCCCTGTGTGCAGGGAAGGTTGGCCCATCTGCACAATCCTGCATTGCTCAACATGGTGAGGTTCCTGCTGTGTTCCTCCCACTTGCTCAGGTCTCTCTGCCCTCCAGCTTCCCTTCCCCTGCCTTTGGTGGGGTTCAAACACAGCCACTCCTTCAATAGCCTCCTCCTGGCACTTGCAAGATCTCTCTGTTCCTCTGGCTCATCCAGGAGGTGGGGAGCTGCACTTGCCCTGGCCACCCCTCTAGGGAAGCAGAGTGAAGAGAACTTGTGCAATGAAAACTTGTAAAGCAAGTTCTCTTCAGTGCACAAGCCCAGCAGAGTAACAGATTTAGACTTTCACCAGTCTCAAAAGACTTTCTCTTGGGTCAGGTGGAACAAGACTGTGTTTTGACTGCAGACAAAAGCCACCATTTGAGGTGCCCAAGCACAAAATCAGCTTAAAAACCCCCACATACACCCCAAAGCCCTGCATAGGTGCAGAAATTTCTAACAGGTTTCAGAAAGCTTGTGTACCTTTAGTTAAACTCTGGGTTTACAGGCAAAAAAGCCCCAAACCCTTGCAGAACTGACTGCAGCCTCCTCTCTTGTTCTTCAGAGCAGAGAAGATAATGTCCTGGAGAGTCTTTCCTCACCCTGACAGGAAGCTAAGAAAGTCCCTTTTCTGAGTATGGACTACATGAGAGGAAAAAAGCAGGAGGAAGAGACTGAAGGGAAACAGGACAGAGCTCTGGCTGGCCAACTGTCCTGTCTCCAATGTAACACCTACCAGAGATTTGCCCTGAACTTGTATTCTAGAACAAACCAACACACAACAAGCCTTCATGTACGAGCACAATCAGCAAGTGTCAAATGAACCACAGCAGGATTTGCAGCTTCTGTCTCTGGCATGCACAGCCCAGCACAAAGACACCATTAAAGCAAGACTGGTTTTGTGCTTACTCTGACACCAGAAAACTCTTCACAGCTCATCCCTAGCATTGCCAGGAATCAGCTGCTTGCCACGACTGTCCTAAAGGCAGAGCTGGGTGCTCATGCCTTCCCTGGAGCTCCCAACTCATCTCCTGTTTTGTGTCAGAGGAGGAGCAAAGCCCACTGACTCTCATCCAGGCTACTTCACACTCCCAGCTACACGAGACAGGAATTTGTTGAGCTGTAAAGAAGCCACAGTGCCCATCTCACACAGGACACAGACATGAACCATGGCACAAGGCAGCAGTGCTGGGAACAGGAGTATGTGGTCCAGCAGAGCAAAGATAATTACTCTGAGCACAACTCCAGGCTGATGAAGCAATTCTGCTTCCACTCCTGATCTAAACAAAAACATCCCTCTCACAGCACTGCATCATGCCAGAGTCAGCCAGCAAAGCACTCAAGCTCAAAAGAGCCAACTCAGACTACACTGGAGGAAACCCCACTTTTTAAGTTCAAACGACCCAGACATGGCATTAAAAGTGTAATAAATCCCCAGCTTTAGACAGGCTGAAATGCATCACCAGCTCTTCACAAGGACTGAAGATATTTGCCTTGTATTGATCATGAATAAATTATCTCACATCAACAGAGTGGGCAGACAAAAGAACCGAGGGCAAACCATCAGCATCACCAAAATCTCAAGCCTTCCCCATCCTCATCCACCTCCTGCAGTGCTTGCATGGCTCCCTCTAGCCCTGCTCAGGGACTGTATCTTGTGCACAGCTGCTGGCAGACACAAGCTAAGCAGGAGGAGAGGAATTTTTGGCTATTAATGGGTTTCTCAACATCAGTGTTAGGCCTGTGAAGTCACCATGCCAGCCTGCACCCCAAGGGAGTGCTCATGACAGCAAGAGGAGTCATGTCACCTCTCCCTATGCCTGCTCCATACTGCCCTTGCAGGGTTTTCTGCAAAGAATCACAGAATCATTGGCTTAGGAAGGGATCTCTGGAGATCATCCAACCCAAACCCCCTGCCAAGGCAGGGTCACTCAGAGTAGGGAACACAGGAGTGTCCAGGTGGGTTTGGAATGGCTCCAGAGAGGGAGACTCCTCAACCTCCCTGGGCAGCTGTTCCAGAGCTCTGCCACCCTCAGCATAAAGAAGTTTTTCCTCATGTAAAGGTGGAAGTTGTTGTGGCTTAGCTTATGGCCACTGCTCCTTGTCCTACTGCTGTGCACCACCAAAAAGAAGCTTCGAGGTGGATGGCACCATCCTCCAAGAGCTCCAAGATGATCCACAGGCTCTGTGCTACTGGAAAACACTGCAAGTTCATCAGTTAGGGAAGGCAAAAGGGCAGCCCTCAGACAGGAGGCAAGAACAACTCAGTGCAGCATGACCACACGTGTGGGTTTCACCCTTGTCTGGTGAGTTACCCCAGTCCCGAGAGCAGCAGTCCCCAACCCCAGCTCCCCCTGTGGTCTCTTGTACCGCACTCAGGAACACCGGGGACCGGCCCAGCCCCCGCAGTGCTCGGCCACAGGCAGAGGAGGAAGGGAAAGGAAAGGACACTCCCAAAGGCACATTCCTCATCTGATTCTCTCACCCGACAAGCAGCAACCACAACCTGTTCCCTGGGACTCAGCTGCTGCAAAGCACCAGGGAGCACCTGGGACACTGCAGCTCGTCCAAGCCTCCAACTTGTGTGCCTGTCGTCCTTCTCCCTGCTGCTCTTCCAGTACCTCTAATGCATTTGAGCTTCCTCTCACCAAACCGCGGATTTTTTTCACTAACACATTCGTAGCTACTTGGGAAAGGCGGCAGTGAAATCTCCCAGTGTCGATTCATTTCACTGTGACATCAGAAGGCTGTTCGTAGAAAAAGTTTGTCTACAGAATCAACTGCCCCTTACAAGTCCCAACATTTCAGCTACTGTTTCCTAATTTTAAGGCTGTCTCTGCGAGAGGAGCTAGAATCACCCAATCACAGAATCACAGATTCACAGAATGTTAAGGGGTTGGAAGGCACCTTACAGACCATACAGTTCCAACCACCTCTGCCATGGGCAGGGACATCTTCCACTAGACCAGGTTGCTCAAGGCCTTATCCAGCTTGGCTTTGAACATTTCCAGGTATGGGGCAGCCACAGCTTCCATGGGCAACCTGTTCCAGCGTCTCACCACCCTCACAGGAAGAATTTCTTCTTAGTATTTACCTAAATTTCCCCTCTACCAACTTGCACTCATTCCCCCTTGTCCCGTCACTCCAGATCCCCACAAAGAGCCCCTCTCCGGGTTCCCTACAGGCCCCTTCAGATACTGGAACGTTCTGTGAGGTCTCCACCGGCCCGGTCCCGGGCGGCTGCAGCCTGCGCCAGGTCCAGGCCGAGCCCGGCCCCTCCGCAGTCCCCGCCCGCCGCCATAGCAACGCCACACGNAAACCACCCCCCCGCGCCCCTGCCGCTCCCCCCCCCGGAAGCTCCCACCCCCCATCGCCCCCCGGCCCCGCCTCAGCGGCTCCGGCCCCTCACCAGCTCCTTGGGCGGCTTCTCGGGGGTCTTCCCGAACAGCCCCATGGCGGCCGCACCGCCCGGCACTTCCGGGTTCCCCACGGCCGGGCCGGGCGGACACCGCACTGCGCCTGCGCCGCCGCAGACCCCGCCCCC
>VYXF01004469.1:347792-366868 GCA_013397295.1 Polioptila caerulea | reverse complement strand
GCTGGGGGGCGGGGCGGTGCTGAGGGGCGGGAATGCGCTGAGGGGCGGGAATGCGCTGAGGGGCGCGGCACGGGGGCAGGGGCGTTCGGCCCCGCACACCGAGCAACCCGTCTGTAACCCATTCTCGGGTCCATCAGGTTGGGAAAAACTTCTGAGATTACCGAGTCCAACCATGGCCGAACACCACCATGGCACTGGGTGCCACGTCCAGTCTTTCCTTAAACACCTCCAGGGAGTGACTCCACCATCGCCTTGGGCAGCCCATTCCAATGTCCAATCACGCTGTGAAGAAATTCCTCCTAATGCGCAACATAAAAACTGCACTGGTCCAGCTTAAGACTGCGCGCTCCCGTCCCGTCCTGGTTTCCTGGGATCAGAGCCTGATCCCACCCGGCTGCAGCCTGCCCTCAGGGAGTTGTAGAGAGCAACACGGCGCTCCTGAGGCTCCCCCAGGCTGAGCTCCCCCAGCTCCTCAGCTGCTCATCACCCCTTGTCTGTGCTCCAGACCCTTCCCCAGCTCCGCTGCCGTCTCTGGAACGCCGGCCCCTCGATAACCTGGTGGTGCAAGGGCCGACTCCCGCTCCGGGCTTTGCCCGGGGACGGCCCGCAGGGCACAGCTCGAACAAGCCCATGGCCACCCCGGCCCCGCTGCCGGGGCTCGTCCGGAGGAATCCCACCAGCCAGGCCTGGCTCATCTTCACCCTCCTCTCCGCAGGGTCACCTGGCTGAAATGAAGGGACAGCTTGGAGCCGCTCCGCTGGAGCTCCAGAGAGTCATTCCATCTCTTCACGCCCCGGTGCACAATCTGAGACAGAACATTAGAAACAAATCACTGATGCACAGAATGCAAAAGCTTAGGAAGAAGAAGTGCTATTAACTTAATCTAATTCTTAATACTTTACAATTATGCTTACCCTCATTATTTAATTACTGGAGACAGACATTTTAATGAGTTACAAAAATGTAGTTTCACCTTTGTCATCTTTCCCTCCAGAATGGATGCAGAAAAAAAGATCTAAACAAGCTTTGGAAAAGTGAGCTCTTATTTTTGACTGGGCACCAGCAGTGGGAAAGCCAATGCTAATAAAACAATGATTGATGAAATCGAGAGTGGCAAAGAGCTTCAGAGATTATTTAAATCCACCCTTTGTAATAGCAGCACAAAACATCCATCGCCTTCATTAAACCTAACAAATTAGTGAACACCCTCACCTCAGTGGTTTGACATTTTCTGTTTGCAACTGGTCTCCAGCTTCCAGGCACGAGACATTAGAGAATAAAACACCACTTCAGGAATGTTTAGCATCTCAGTTAAGACACTTTACAAGTACTAGCACAGCCCAGCCCTGCGAGGCAAAACATGTGAGCAGTGAAACTGCCGACCTTGTTACAGGCACAGCCTTCGCTCCTTTGCTCCATTCTCCGAATGTCCGACTGTCAACGCGTCCGGGAAGGGCTGGCTGAGATCCTGCACGCGGTACAGAACAGTGTTACTTGGATGCTTCAGCTGCTACTGACACGAGCATTCCATAAAATAAACACGTCCAACTGCTTTTTCTGTCCTGCTGGGACTCTCAATACACTAGGCCAGCTGCTCAAGATTCTGTAACAGATGCGTTGCCGGGAACTGCATCACAACAATTTATATAACCCAGACACGAGGGGACTGAACCTTCCTCCACAGCTACCTACTGGTCATAATTACCTGCTCCTGTGGATGTGCCCTCAGTGGCTCTCCTGCTAATTAAGCAGCAGTTTGGGTCATCCATCAAAAGAACTGGATGAGTAGAGCAACAGAGGCCATTAAAACAAGCCTTCGGCTGAAATAGGTGAGCACAAAGGTTTGCAAACAAGGCTGAGCCAGTGCACAGGAGCAGAGCTGCTGGGGCTGTGTGAGGGTGAGGAGGTCAGCCTTCAGCTGCAGCAGAGCTGCACTCCACGAGTACTGAGTGCTCCAAGGACACAGCATTGCTCCAGCTTAGCACTCACAGCATTTGGCAAATTGCCGAGGTACCAGCGAAAGGCCACAGCAGGCTGTGATACAGCACCTCGCTTGTGTGCGTCAGCACCTCTGCTATGGCCTTATTTATACTCACAAAACTTCTCCTTTCCCTTGGCAAGGCCTCAAGCTCAGTGCACGTTTCAAAACAGTCCTGAAACAATGTGGATTTCAGCTACTCATGACAAGCACATACGCCACGCTGCTGCACAAATTGGAAGCAGAAATGATCTTTGCCCTCATTATGCCTCTCCGCTGCTCTGCCGAGGCTGTAATGACAGAGACAGGGCATGTACTGGCAGGTCTCAACTGGAATAAAAATTACTTTCTGGACCACGGGAGAGTTGCTGATATTGTGCCCCTTGTACCTCTCTGCTTCAGTACTGCCCTGGGAAAAACGAAACGAGAGAGAAAAAAGGGACTCAGTAAATTAAAAACAGCTCTTCTGCTAATTACATTAGTATCCTCTTGGGAACACACCTGGTGACAGAGCCGTGAAACATTTGTTAATAAAAAAGAGCGTGCCCAGGAACCCTGGACAGGAGAAACAACGCCAGCAGCTCTGTGAGCACAAGCCCCCCAACCGTATAAAGACATTGGGAGATGGGTTGTAACTGCAATGGGGAGCTGTGTTTGTGTTTCCTACCATCATCATCTATATGTCATTATCCTCCTTTCATATCATATAGGCAAGATTTAGGAAAGAAATAAGACAATTGTAAATATCTTCCTAGTTTAGCCTTTTCCTCGACTCATATCATCTCCTGCTCTTCTCTCCCCCTCTTTTTTCTTGCAAACCAACAATTCCTCCCTATTTTCAGCCAGATGATTTCTGAGAGGTACAACCAAAATCAGAATTTCATACTGAAATATAAAGATAACAACAGATTCCATTTTTTATGGCACCAAAGTACTATCAAAAAAAAAAAACAGGAATCATTTCAGAATACCAGCACAGTTGGAAGCTGGCAATTTTTACCTTTATAAGCCACTTCTGTCACTGCATGACAACACTCTTGCTCCTTCCAACAGTTTACTTTGAGACTGTAGAGGGAGCTACCCTGAAGTCTTCCTAGATGTCTGCAGATGAGGATGCTGGAGAGACAGCTGCTAGAAGAGGGTCTCCATCTGGAAAAGCAGCTTGTAATCAACTGGAAAACCACTGATCAAGCAGAGAAGCACCTCAACACAGCAGACTTATGAAGGAAGCCGTTCCCAGTGAAACACCACTGCCTTCAGCTTGGCCAGTGGGTCGGAGCACTGAATTCCTGCATCCCTAGGAGATGATTTATTAGTCACAGAAGTTGTGTTATATTTTTATTGTCTTCACAGATAAATCAGGCCAGCAAGACATCCGTAACCATACACACAAAATATTTATCAAAACAATTAACATTACAAATCTCATTTTAAAATAATTTATTTCACCGATTTCTTTTTAAATGGTACTGTCTTACAACATACATTATTCAACAAAGATGTGCAGAACAGACTCTAAAATAAGAAACACTTAAATTAAGCCATTGTCTCCGATTAGAATTTCAATTTCACCCACATCCTAACTTGTAAACGTTTGCTGGAATACGCTTCTCTTGTAGGCTTGATTTTTGTGCTTACAAAAACAGCATCAAGTTTCCAGATGTTGAAGAGAACAGGTTATTTGTATGGTAAGTTTGCATTCAGTTCAACATACAAGGCAACCAAATGATTCTGTCGTTAACGTTAGCATCATGTATATTTTAGTTCACTGCACTAACATTTAAACTAAAACTTCAAACCACATAATCTTTTAAGTGACTAACATTTAAAAGGCAAGCAGTAATATCCTGAAAGCTTACAAAGGACATGGGCACACAGCTAAGACGGGGGCTCACTCGACAAAGGCTGCGGGTGTGTGTATGGCTGCTTTTTTTTGTAGGACGCCCACCTGCAGACGGGGCAGCAGTGCCGCCCGCCCGCCAGCCACATCACGATGCAATTCTGGTGGAACACGTGGCCGCACGGCAAGCCCATCAGCAGGCAGCCCTTGGCAAAATTTTCTAGACACACCACACATTCCGTACAGTGTAACGTGCCGGAGGGCCAGGCTGACCAGTCTGGCTCCAGGTCACCTGCGGAGCTGTAGGACCTGGCTTTGCGTTCGCACGGCTCGTGGTGACAACAGTGACTGGCACACGAGCAGGACTCAGCGCCGCACGGACGCTCTCCTGCGCCACACCTGTGAAACGTGCTCAGCTCATCGTCCTCCAAGACTTCTCTGTCGCTGCTGAAGACCTCTTTGTTTTCACTGTCAGAGTCACTTTCGCTGTCTGGAAAGGTTTCCAGCGTTTCCTCGTCAGAATGGGCGCCGAGGCACTGAAACCTCCACATGGGTAAGTTTTTTATATAATCAGTTGGTATCAGAGGGTGAAGCCAGAGATCGGGGAAGGCCAACCGCTCCAAGAACAAATCTGGGTCTTCATCCCAATCTGAGTCAAAAGGGAAGTGTTGAAAAGAAGCAATGGGATGAAACAGGTAGCTGGTGTACCAGTCCCACAGGCTGGACAGCCACTCCAGATTATTAGCATTTACTTCATCCGCGTTGTTATTGCGCCTTCGCTTCTTCTCAAAGTAATCAATAAGTAAACCATGGCCAAGGTACGTGCTGAGGAAGAGGGCTGGATGAGAAGAGTAGAACATCCAATCTGCCCTCACCCAAGAAGCCAAAGTAGTTGTATTAGAGTACCTGAAGAGTTTTAAACTGTACTCATAAAAGCTGTCTAAGTAGGGTAGTTGCAAAAAACCTAACACTGGTAGCCAGGAAATAATTAAGAGTGAATTATACGTCCCTAAAGTGCTTATAAGAACCACAAAACGCTTTATAGTGGCGCCTTGTGTAATAAACAGGTCCATCCAAGCCATCAGATTGACCAAAACTAAACTTAAAACAAATAAATCGTTAACTTCTGGTTGCAACGAGCGCAAAAAGGAATCCATGGCACGGAGTGATATAAATTCACCAGTGTTATTTCCATACCTGTAGATCCCCTCAGGAGTCCTAAGTATGTACGAAGGTGTCTTGTAGATACCAATTTCTGCCATGTAACTTTTATTGTCCCAGTTTTCCACGTTCACAAAAATAAACTCTACTCTTCCAGTAAACTTTACACTTAGTGCAGAGAAGAACGCCGGAGGCTGGTCGAGGTTGGCAAACAGGTATATTTTCACCCGGTACTGGTCACTTTTGTTCCATTCTTCTTTCAAATGTTCAGAGTTGTAGATGATTTTGATCCGAGAGGCAGCGTGGGCCGTGATCCATTTGAAGATGTGCTCCACTTCAATCTTGCGCCCGCTGTATTCCTTAAGCATGACTTTTCCCTTGGAGGTGCTGGTTTGTGGAACCGACATAATGAGGGTGGATTTCAGCCAACCCCTCCTCTTGCAGTATCTACAAAGAAAACAGTAGCTTAGATTACAGTTTTGTAATCCCAGAACTGAGTCCTGACATTTCTATTCTAGGCCCAAAAATGAGACATGCTGAGCACCTGGGAACCCTTATCATATAATAGCAGGAAATAAGAGCACCCAGTATTCTCTGGCAAAGCATACTTATTCTTACAATACATTAATATCTTACAGGAATATTGTAAAGAGATATACAGTCATAAAACAGGAAGAGGAATAGTGTTAATTTCCACAGGTCATTAAAGTAAACAAGGCCATGCAGCCATTCATGCCTTGTAACTGGATTTGAATAATACACAAGCTGACTCTTTACTTTAAAGCTTTAGTAATTAGAAGCTACTTTTCCTTGGCCTTCCAGCCAAGAAGAAAACCACTCCAGAGTAACTCAATACCCCACAGCTTTCCTAGTGCTCCTTCCATCCTGGTTTTGCCAAGCCCCTGTGGGGTGAAGTTGAGCAGACACTGGTCTGTTTGCAGTTGCTTTAATGAAGCTGACAAGTGTCCACTTCCTACTAGGACCATTTTGGCAGGATGCAAAGAGGCTAAGGGGTGAGGTGAGACAGCTGGCCACAAAACCAGCAGAGCAGGAAGCAGACACATGGTGCTGGATGATTTGGGCTAAAAAAATACCCACACTGTCCAGCTGGCAGATGGGATGAACCCCAAATCCAGAACTAAAAGAAGAGGCTCTTCATGGCTGAACCCTGAGTCATGGTCCAGAGCCCAGTAACGCTGAGATGAACCTGAGGGCTCACAGGATCCCTTCTCTCATCCATCTTTCCTTCCAATATCACAACACCCAGTTATGTAGCCCTCCTTTAAGGAAATATCTGGCAAGCTTCAACAATCAAAGACATGACAGAGCCAACAGGCACACAACCTCTGAGAACTCTGCACATTGGGACCACCAGCCTCATCCACCAGCCATCTCACCTAGCTCCTCTGTGGTTTTAGTCTGTCAACATGTATTTAAACAATTACAACTCCCCTTGCCAGCAATCTGAATGAGGCATTTTTAGAAAGAGCCTTAGGATTATTACCCTGCTAATAAAGGAATCCTGATAACTGCAGCAGGTAGTATTCTTCTGAATTTCAGCTGCAACCTGATGAAAACTATTCACAAGGGTTTACTCAACAAAACATTTCTTGTATTAGAAAAAAAGAATCAATTTAAAACGTGGTATTTGATCAGAACATTAAGGCTACTTAGGAGCTATGGAAAGAGAAACACTGCCAAATTTTTAAGATGTTCAAATAAAAGATTATTAGGCTACAAAGCCTAAGAATTTCCTCTTATGATTAACACTGAGATTTCTGTAAACATTTAGGACTTAGGCTGTATGAGATGTGCGTATCCATACATGCCACTGGAATTCTAGACAATGTCTCCTGTCATGTAAAGCAAACGCCTCCAACAAAATGTTTAAAAAAAGCCTCTTTTTACAGCAGCAGAGAATTATTAATAGCTTCTTTGGCTCTGCTTTTCTTCCTTGTTCGAAATCATATGCAAACACAGTGACTCTTGCACAGCACACTGTGTGTCGTCCAAGGGTGTGTGCCAGTTTATATATAAACATACATTTGTCAGGGAACAGGATTTGTCAGTAATTCTGGGAGGCAGGCACTGTATGCAAGGTTCATGCTAACCTGTGCTTCCCCCTTCCAGATGGTGATAAAACTGCTATATTCAGCTTTGTCCTAGGCAAGCACAGTTCCTCTCCCTGAATGCCTGAACTGGAAGGCCAAACTCTTCTGTTCATTCCTCTCCACTGCTGTATTATGCTCTCCACAGTCTAATCATGCATTTCCCACACAACGCTTTAGGAAGCTGCAGAGCTGATAAATAATGTAATGGAGCATTCTGAGCAGACTTTTGGAGAGATAAAAACATGAATAAAGCCACCTTCTGTCACAGCTACTTTTACAACACAGCAAGCCCTGCTGCTAGAACACAGCTGAGCCTTAAGATATTCTTGGAATTTAGATAATCCTTTAAGGATATACCTGGGGTCACTGGAACAGTTGAAAGTGCCAGTACGTATGCCAAACCTTGAAACTTTCTTCACCATTTTCTCCCAGTGGACTTTACCCACCAGTGGGCTTCTGTCGTTTGCTATGACCTATTGCCAAAAGGAAATACTAGTTTAGTATCACAGTCAGTTTGGTTCCTGAAATAAAAAGCAAATTGCAAGAAAACAGAGTGCCAGTTGTGCTTGATACTCTTTCTCCTTTTAGGACACAGAGTATGAATGTACAACTGGGAGTCACGACAAATGTCTTTGGAGAGTGAAGCTCTAAGAGAGAAATGTGGTTTCTGCTGAGAACAATCACGCCATCATCATGTTAAGTACATGTTAAAATACTAAAATCAGTGGTAGTTAACAAAAACTTTGGTAAAACAACAAAACTATCATTAACCAGTTCATAGTAGGGGGGAAAGGAGAGGGGTGCAGCAGGTTCCTCTTCTTTGCAACAAAAAAAAGACCATCATTTGATTACAATTCTCCCACAGAAGTTACAACATACCAAACAAATGCTGTCTCAGAGCAAGTAGAATGAGTGGGAATGCATGTACCTGGTACCAGATTAAACTGCCAACAGCCCTCCCTGAGCAGTGGAAACTACTGATTAAACTCCCAGATAATGCCTAAGAATCTTGACTCCTTCCAGCTTTGCCCATGCCTCACTCTGCAACTTTATGTGACTGTTCCACCAACTCCAGTGTCCCATCTGCCATTTCAGGACCATCACTTGCTGTGATATATCCCAAGGTTTAATTTGTTCTAACCCAGTATATTAAAGTTGTACTTCAGGTTACCTCACTGTAAACTTCTGCTGACACAGATGACAAAGAAGCAGCATTCATCCTCTGACTTATAACTGTACAGGGAGGGGGAACAAATCCCTCAAGGGAAAGAAAACCCTGCCTGCCTGCAGCTGACAGGTAATTTTGAATGACATGACTGATCATGCACTATTCCACGAGCCGTCGCATTTTCTATTTTAGAAATGCCTCACATGCTTCTGCAGGCTTACTGGCAGCCACTTAAAATATATTTTTAAATTAAATCTTGAAACTTCCATTTGTTAGATATTTGTTTACCCGCCATTAAACTTATCCCAATTGTTTTCTGACTTAATAACCTCAAATGTCAGCTTGCCCCTGGAAGTTGGGCTGTCACCATGATTAACAGCTCTCTGTGGACATGCTGAGATTCAACCTAGAAAGTGTGTCCAGCCTTTGAGACTCATAAATATTATCTGCTTTGTGGTAAGTAGCAGCCTCCTAGAATCTTAAAATAGAAGAATTCACCAAGCAGAATGTTCTACACAGGAAAACAAACTGAAGTCACAGATTACATTCCCATTTCACTAAGCCCAAAATGTTTAAATAACACTGGAGGTGAAAATCTAGGTAAGAATCCCTCCAGTTATTCTTAAAACACACACATCACATAGAAAAGCCTTTTTGATCAGATAAATGAAACCATCAGGCACTGAGACAACCAGCTGGGAAATCTGCTGTATTACTGAGGCTTCTTCACATCACCCAATGAGGCTGAAGCTTTGGATATTTTAAACTTCTTCCTTTCATGCACTTCAATGAAGGGAGACCAAATTCCTAAAGACACCTTGAAGCCAGAATACCCTTGGAGCTACTATGGCATGATAAATGCATCCAGCATGGCAAGGGACCACTATGTTTTATCAGTAAGCATAGAAGTAAAACTCTGGTGACTGAGTTACTCTTTGGCACAACTACTCAGAGATTGGCTTCTTCCAAAACTCTGTGTGTGTGTTCTGAAACAGTGATGAGAGAATGTTAATGTTGTGTGCAGGACAGATCCTGCTCACTGTTTCTTCTGCCTGGCACCACAACTTCACTTTTAGTGTCAAGACAAAAATTTGTGGCAAATACAGTCACCATTATATTTTACTGTCACCTGCCTGTACTGGTGGAATTTTTAGCAGCTTAATTCTTTTCCTATGAAAAAGTCTTTCCTCTTGCAGAAAGTTATTTAAACTGAAGAACAATGACCTGTATTTTGTAACTACACAGAGGAACCCTACTATGGTTTTGCACACTGAAGCTTTGTAAAATATTTTGGGCTCATGCTTTTTTTTTATGTCATTATGGAAAAAAATCCAAAGAAACATGTCTGTTGCAGCTGCTCCTTGCAGACAACACCCACTTACAGCACTGGGAGTTCACCATGCCAAGGCAAGGCTTTGTATTTTGGAAAGCAGTCACCACCTTTGTGCATGAGGGAGTCCAAGAAAATACTGCAGGTTAAGCAATCAAAATGTACTTCAGCTTAAATTAAAAATAACCTGCAAACACTTGTAACAGATTTTATTTAAGAAGTGTGAATTTTGATAAGTTAAGAAATTTAGCTTAAAAACTTGTGACTGAGGAGACTGGGAATTTGAATGTGGAAGAGGCCTGGAAGTTCTTCAAGCCCACGGTGTTAAAGCTATCAGGATTTTATATTTCAAGTAAGAAAAAAAAAAAAAAAAGGTTGCCAAGTCCTGCACTTCTTCCTAGCAATCACTTCCAAAGAGAGGTTAGAAATAGTTTGACAATCTACAAGAATTGAAAAAAAGGTCAAAAGGAAGAGCTATCAAAGAAAGATATGCAAGGGAAAAAAAGTGAGGAGAAACGAGCTATTCAAGACTATTCCAAGTTGTACCAAGAGGTTTTTCAAGTCATACTAATAAGAATAGAACAGGGGGAGAAGCAGCAGGATCACCAAACAATGAAGACAGGATAGAAATGTAAGATAATTTTCTTTTTAAAGCCAAATTAATACTGTGACTCAGTTTTCAGTGAAGGCGGGGTGGCTGGCCATGGACCAGTTAGCAAATTTATGGGAAGAAACTACATCACCTGAAGATGAAAGCAGAACTCAAATAAATGAATGCACTAAAATCAGAGTCAGCAGGGTATCTCCATCCTAGAACTGTAGCACAAGCACACAGGATCACAGGTTCACCTGTGAAAATTTCTTGCAAACCCCTGTAAGACGAATTCACATTTTGACAGGACGGTAACAAGTTTGTAGCTATATTTAAGAGCAAATGAAAAAAAAAAAATCCCACCAGTTTGATTTCAATAGGATGCAAAACTGTAGAAGAAGTTTTAGAGGTGCAGAGACAGTTGCATTTTCCACCTCTTTCCAGCATGCAATTACTAAAGATGTATCATTCCTGATTGAGAGAAACTTTCCCTAAAGGAAAAGTACTGAGTTTTAGAGAAAAAGGGAATGTAGTACCCTGTTTGTAGTTTGATAGTGTATCATGTATTATGCCACATGGCAAATTTACATGAGACCTACAGATAGGCTTTTATAGTGAGTGGAAAAAAAGAGAAAGTTTTTAAACGAGCAAGAAATTGGCTACAGTAGAAAGACATCAAAATGCCAGAAAGGTGCTAACAGACTTCTTAATAGATTTACCTTAAAACTCAGTTCAGCATATATTCCCATTAATGCCCTTCCTGTGGGAACTTGAAGTCTCCCAAAGCCATTTGTAGAAGACATAAAACTGGGAAGCACATCTATGTGGGAAAGAGGATTATACTGCCATGCAGGAAGAGCTGCACAAATCTAGTAATGCAGAGTGTCACACATGAAATTGAATTCAGTAATGAACAGGACACTTGGGGAGTTCATCAGTTAGAAACTGCGACGGGAGGAAAGGCCTGGGGCCATCAGCTGCTCCACAAGAAAACAAGAGCCATCAATATTAACTGGCTGCAAAACAAGCAAAGGCCAGGATGCATCAGACCTGACAAAACAAACTGGTGGATTGACCTCGCTTACTGGGAGGAGTGTGGTTGACATCAGGACTCAGTGAAACTAAAGGGCAATGTCAATTTATGCCCAATAGGAACAAATTAGCCCTGAATACACCCAAGCCACAAGTCAGACACACATTTCCAAGAAGAAAAGAGCCAACAGGAGTATTTGAACAACTTACAGTGTAAGAGATAGCAAAGTATTTTCTAAACATGTATTCTACAGTCTAGCAGAAAGCTGAACGAGCTCATCAAAAAGGTCTCTTTCAATCATACACTCTATTTAATGTTACAGAAATAAAGCCCAAACTCATAGGAGAAGGTACCTTTTAGATGAGCTAACACAGATGGGAAACAAGCACCACGTCTGGAGAAGCACAAACCCTCTCAGCTTTGCTTATTATTAGCTATGTTCACAATCTGTGACATATCACATGTCATAGTGACAAGTAAGACAATGAGAGTTACTCAATTAATCCATTAATCATCTTAATGGGCTAAGAGAATCCAACAGGATCACAGTAACCCTGCTATTTAACAACTTCACACCACAGAATGGATCTGCTCCCTAACCCACACCTAACCCAGGCCAGAGGATTGGCTCTGACTACAGGGTCTGAATCACCATCTCTGAATACTGAAAATGTTGAGGTTCTAATGATTTCAAAAGACAATTGAATAGGGAGCTTTTGCATTGGAAGAGTTCTTAGAATTACAGAATAACTCCCAAAGAGTTCAATCAAGAAAGCAATTAGAAAAATCAGTAAATTAGAAAAATAGAATTATTTTGAACTGTATGTTAAAATAGTCCTAGTTATGGCATTAAAGAACAGACTTCAAGAGCAAATATCCTGGAGCCAGAAACATACAAACACCTGGAAAAAGAGGACTAAGTCAGCAAGGCACTTTGCCTTTCTTACCTAATCCAAACCCAAAGTTATGGGGTAGGTGCATCAATATTTAAATAGCTACTTTATAACCACCATGGACACAGCTGCTCCTTACTTTCCAAGTATCATTAGGCATTTTTAAAGATTATTTTATGAAACATAGATTCTTAAAATACAAGTAAAGTATGACTGAAATTGAAGAGGCTTGAGAAAGCACAGCTGATGTTAGAGTTTGCTGTAGCAATGTCACGTTGCAAAGACAGACTCCTCTTCTGGTACCCCCAAAAAGTACTTGAGCATGGCATGATAATGACCTCACTTGAGCATTATCCTGTTTTCCATGCATTTAAACCAGATTTTGTTCAATTTCTTTCAGACAGGTATGTAGAGATCTCAAAGCAGGTCACAGGAACGAGATTTGCTCTCAGTAAGTTTTGAAGCTTGCTTGCATCTAGAAGTGTTTGAATATCACAAGGCATGACAATGAGTCAGAGATGGGCTAAAGCAGAACAAACACCTCATGTGCTCCAGCTCTCATTATTTTAACCAATTCTAGCTGGGACAGCAAGTGTCAGGCACACCAGCTGATACCAACAGCACACGATTTCAAACACACAGTCATTGTCACAATTTGGTTTTACAGCTCAGCCACAAAGACAACAACTCCAAGTGCTCCTCAACTCTGGGCACAAGGGCACTGTGACAGACTTCACCCCATCAGGAAGAGCAAAACCCATTAGGTAAGAGACACCATATGCTGCTGCACACACACACACAGACACACACCCAGGTAGTTCTCTCAGGAGCAGTCAGTCCTCACTGAGCCTCAGCAAGTCACTCTCCACATAAGGAATACAGACATTTGAATTGGAAAAATCTTGTGTTGTTTTGCCAAAGGCAAAACTGATTTCTAACTCATTTAATGAACTGGTGAGGTTGTATGAACATGAGAATTGTCTGTCTGGTTCAGGGGGTTCCAATTCAAGACACCCATGAGCTCCTCCACAGTGCCTGCAGAGGGTAAATGAGCAGAGGAAACTCAAAATTTCTGTAAAGATTCCATGCATGCCCTGGAAGATTTTTAGGGATCCAGAAAGATAAAAAGTTTAAAAAACTCTAGTCATACAACTCTTTTTTTTATCAATAACTATGCTGCAAACTCTGCTTCTATATATAAAAAAGAAGTAAAAACACAATTAATTATAAATGGACTGGTAATTTATTTATTAGAAGCTTGGAAAAAAGCTCACTTATTCCAGATAATGTCAATCAGTTTCTACATGAATGTCTACACTTCTATTAACTCTGAGACATCTCACTTTCTGTTTATTATTTGACAACGTGTTAATGGAACTGAATTTCCACTTATACTCTTTCCTAAGAATTCACAACTCATTCAGAATCCACCCATATGGACTGAAGATATCTGGAGATGTTTTGCCTTTCTTTTCTGAGAAAGATATTGTGAGAAACCAAATCAAAATAGGCAAAGACTACATCCATCACAGCACGCAAAAATTAACCACCTCAAAATTATGAGCAGTTTCTCCAGGGAGGTGAGGTGACCTATGCACTAATCTGGACAGTCAGTTACACTGTCAGAGGTTGAGAATAAATGAGCTTCTGCAATGAGTTCACTCAGATACGGGCAATACAAGGACTATTACATTCCAGCTGATGATATTCTGCACCCTTGACTGGATATGAAGCCTCTCAAGAAGAAAACTGAAACTTTAAATCAGGTATCCTGTGGTAAATGGTCCTGAAGAGCTATTGGAAAAGACACAAATACTGAATTATGTATTTTGAGAGAATTGAGTGTTTCTGTTTTGTTTCTTTTTCGCAAGAACAGCTGATCACCTGGCAAAATTCAGAAGGCAAATAAGTATGAAAATCACTCATCCTACACGCAAGCAAAAGGAAGAACAAACCAACCAGCACCAACAAAATGCTGTAGGCACACCCCTTGCCCTGTGACTACACCACCTGAACTAGAAACTGAGATGCAGAATAGACTGCAGAATTTTATATCCATAATAATGACCTTTGCAGCTCTATCAGACACAATCAAAATGTCTGTCCTTGTACTTCAACACCAGGAGGAAAGTTCCCTTTACTTCTCTCTGCCACTATGTTATAGTCGAGACTTTTAGAATAAAAATATACATTCATTTAGATTTTAAACTTTATTCAAAGAGGATTTTTATCTGTAGATCATTTTCAAAAGCCATAATGACTACAATACTGTTGGATGTGATAGGCTTCTAGAGACTAACTAGAGCCTGGAAAAGTAAGAACATTACACAGAACTCCCCTAACCAACAAGAGGAGCAGCTCCAGAAACTCCAGAAACTACCAGTCACCCTCCATGCCAGCCAAGGAAGTGCACAACAGCAGCTGGCAAGCAAGAAGAATGGCATAAAAGGAAAGGTGATGAGATCATGAGCTAACAGGAGAAAGAACATGCTGCTGTCTGTGGCTCTATGGAAGCGCCAAACAGGAGCTGTGAACAGCTACACTGGTAAACAAATTATCACTGGACCAGGATGTTTTGCATGTGGATTTCCAGAAAATAAAGAAACAAAGCCACAAAACACCAATTCCTTGTCTACTGACTTTGACTTTCTTCAAGGAGTTCATCTTGCTGACTCTAAATGATAAATTCACACCTCAATTTTTGGCAAACATATCAAGAAATAGTAATTGTTTCCTCTTTTTTCCTTTGATTCTCTGCAAACAGTGATGGCTATCACCTTCCCAGCCCGTGCCACACCAGAAACTTCATTTATATGCACTGAAAAATAAAAATAATCTTCAAAGTCTCAATCCTCTCATACATCATCACAAAGTGCTCAGACCAAGTCAAGTGCCACAGTGGCAGCTGAGGCAGAACTGCTCCTCTCCCTCTGCTCCTTTGCAGCAGCCCCCACACAACAGGGATTCAGGGCTCAGGATACTGAAAAGGATCTGGAGATCCTTTCTGCTTCCCAGCCAGCAGGAACACAGCAGGGGAATCTCTGACCTTGCCCATGGCCACCAAACCCACCCAGGAGGCATCCCCGCTCCCCTGCATGAGCATCGAGCTGGTTAATTAGCTGGAAAGTTTCCACAGGATTCCTAACGGCAAAGGAGGATGGGCAAGGGAGGGAATCAAGAGTTAGAAATGGGAAATGATGGTAAAAACCAGCTCTGCAGGGATGAGGTCTAAGAAAAGAGTGGAGGAAAACCTGTGAAAGGACGTGAAGCATCACAGGAGCTATCCAGATAGGAATTGTGGTGGGGAATGGAGCAAATGAAAACTCCAAGTGATGAAAACTCGAAAAGCAAGAATGAAAAATAGAAATTCGACATCTCTTGTGGTTTTTATTGTAGAGGAACAGACAAATAGTGTTCAGCAAGTAAATTATTCAGTAAATTCCACTAATTTTTTTTTCCACAGCTATTGTGACCAACTGAATAGCTGTGCAAATATTCCCAGAATGATGACAACATTCATCACACTGGAGATACCAAAACACAGCCTATCTGACCTGCTATTAGGATGTTAGTGGAAAATACATTACAAGTACAATTCCACAAGCAAGAGACAACAGAGAACTATCATATTTCACCCTTTTGAGCTGCACGGGGAGGAGGGAAGGTTTTTCACAGCATATTCATGCTTATATTTGTCAGCTAGCTTGGGGACATGTAAACTGCCTTTCAACACTCTTTCTCTGCTTGAAGAATGCCCTCCTGTATAATTTGAACCTCAAACTTGGATTCAATAAATTCCAAGTATGTCTTTCCCAAAACACAAATGCCATTCTGAGTCTGAAGGTAATCTGTCCTCTTGCCTCTTTTGGGGTGAGATCTGATGTGGTGACAGTGCAGCTCCAATAAATAGATTACGAACATTTAATGACTTCCTGTTAAATAAAACATGAAGTGAGACCAGACAAACCAGGTAGGAGCTGTCAGTGGAACAACTAATTGTCTGGTGGGGAATTCACCTGATGTGGCTGTTAGGAGGAAACCTATGCCTTAAAAAACATCCTCTTATCAACAGAGAAGTTGACACAGAAAAGTAATTTCTACATTTTGGTCTAGGTTACTTATGTTCTCAGGAATAATGATTAATTGCTTCAGAATCCTATTGGAAAAAGTCTGTCTTTATTTTCCTAAATGATCTCTGGGAAAACAGTCTGTAAAATTGCTGGGCACAAAGGGCTTGGGAGAAAGTTAACGTCAAGCCACTGGAATATGCTGTAGGAGCAGCCTGCTAGCCTGGGAAGTTGGCAGACTGAGATCCTTCCTGCCTTTGTGAAGAGCCAACAGAGATTTTACAAGTGCTCTCAGCCCCTTAAGACAAGCAGAAACTTAAACTGGTTGGGTCTGAGCATGTAATGCAACCAAAAAGAAGAGCAGTACCAGGAGCCTGTGCCAGCTGGGAGCATCTGTACTAATGCACCTACTTCACACATTTCAAGGCTCTTACAAACCCAGGGCCAAGGACTTGCATACTCTATGTACTCCAGTGTGTGCTGCTCTGCTTGTTTTCTGGTTCTAAAATGCCTGCTTTTCAAAAAGCAATCCAAAGAATAACAGACTTTTTTTTCTCCCTGTCTGTATAGGAACTCTGGCACTTCCAGCCTTTCTTGGTTTATTTCACTATTCCTCATCTCCCGGATTATCTTTGTCACCATCTCTCTGCCAAACATTTTTACAACTACCCTCATAAACTCCTCCTTTGAAACATATTTTGGGTCTGATAAATATGTAAAAAAAAAAACCTGATCAAATTTATATACCTGTACCAGCCAGATGCCATCTTTCGTGTCTTCTACAAGCTCATAGAAGTGCATTTCACCACTGAAGTTTGTACTGGAAACTGATTCAGAGGCCTCTTCCTCCTTGAGAGCTGAATAAAGCTCTCCTTCCATGAGGTCTCCTGAAAAAGAGACAATTGGAGAAATTCAATTAAAATGGCACTGGAGAAAGATTACTTCACGAATTCTAGTAACAGTTTAACTAAGTACATATGCGTGGTTGCTCAGAGAACCTTTTCAGTACAAAGGTAGCTAAACTTCAAGTTGTTACTGTAATTCTATCTCTGGTGACATGACTATGAACAATCTGAGTCAGTCAGACCACAGAAGACATGAATGCTCTGTTTCTGATTACACAGATGCACCACACACGCACGAACACACAAAGGAATAAAAGAACATCTTCTAAGGCTCATTCTCTGCAAGTAACAACATTCAATGGCTGACAGCAATTTTAGTCGATGTATCTTTGCTTTCCTCTCACTAGATTGCAATTTTGCAGCAAGCAATTTCATAACACTGATAATTCAAACAGACTTCCAAAATTTCAGTCATTAATTCTGGATCAAAATCCAGCATTTGTGGTCCTGTTGCTAGTAAAATTCTCGGGCAGAATAATTTAGTAATTGGCTTTTTGGGAAAAGTTCCCTTTAACTCCAAATGCAGCGACATAAAGAGCTCATGGTAAAATCATCTGATTATGTTTCCTTCATAATCTCATTTCCTTTTCGTGTTTTATTTCACAATCATTACAAACACTGTTAATGACAACCTGCATTCTAGTAACTAATCCACTAAGCTTTCAGAAATGAAGTCTTGTCCAAAACCAGTTTGCTTAAAAATATAAGTGCAATATCTGAAACCCTCGAGGGGTTTGCAAAAATATTCATAAAATTTAGAGGAAAAAAACCCAACAAAACGCAACCATGGAAAAATGCTGCAAAGCCTGTTGGTATGAGAAGTGTTTCCATGACATTTGAAGAAGTTAGTTAATACAGTTTGTTTGGAGTTAAACACTTCCCTGCAGCATATGCAACCCAAACATCATGACATCATGAAAGTACCTGACAGCCAAGGAGTGAAAGTGATTGGAAACAAAAGTGAAAGTGCCTAATGCTTTTTACTGTTGGAGCAGCAAAGCCAATAAACAACATAAAAACATAAATAAACAATGATCAGTAACAGCAAATTAGATTTAAATGCCCAGGATTAATATCAATTATTTAAAGCAGCATTTTTAAGGTTATATGGCAGGCACTACATCCTTCTCCCTCCTGTCCAGATATTAGACACCCTCACTGCCTACCCCGATTGCTGGGATTTTATTCTCTCCTGGATCACCACCCCTTCCATCATTGATTTAAAAGCAGCTACTCACATTTTCCTGCTTGGCTGGCACTACAGCTATTACATCAGCCCCATCTCCCAGTCCTTGGGGCCAGCTCGCTCCGATTGCTCCAGGCAGCATCCTTACTTTCAGGACACTTCTGCCATTCTTACATCTCCACTGCTCTTCATCCCTCGCTGTTCATCAGCCCCGAGAAGTCCATCTCCTTCACCTGGTTCTCCTTACTTCCGAAATGCCTCCCTGCCTTTTTCCAAGCTGTTTTTTGCACGCAGGAGCTAGTTCTGCCCTCCTTGTATAAAACCATCTCAACCCTGGGTACCCATCCCTTCTGCTCCTCGGCTATGAAATCATCGCTTTCCTTGGGGCCCATCTTGATAACCGTACCTGTAATAAACCCAGCAAACGGCTGGGACTACACGGGAACAACCTGGCCCCCGCTCTAAACAGTAACCTACTGCAGCTATTTGGAGTCTCTCCTCCTCGTTTTTCACGGCAGACGATATTGGGTCTCATCTGTGCCACCCGCACTGACCCGACCGCCCGCAGCGGAACTCCCGGGAAGGGGAGGGAAGGGCAGGGCCGCTGCTGGTGCCCCGTCCAGCGCAGGCCTTTCGCTCGGCACAGCCCGCTCGGGCTCACAACGCCGCCGGGCTTTGACCGTCACCCCCCGGGGTCCCCGGGCTCCCTCCACGGACCCCCTTGCTGGGGGAGCCAGCTCGCTGCCCAAACCCGCCCTGCGAAGGAAGCGGCGCCCGCGTCTCCATCCAAGGGCGGCCGGAGCCCACGCGGG
>VYXF01004469.1:309075-346000 GCA_013397295.1 Polioptila caerulea | reverse complement strand
CCACGCCACGGCCTCGAACACCCGGGCCAGCACGAAGAGCGCCAGGAAGTAGAGCAGCAAACAGCACAGCTTCACCCACATCTTCCCGGGAGCGCCGAGCCGGAGGCCGGGCTGGGGAGCGAGGGAGGGGAGCGGGGGCTGTCAGGGGAGCGGGGCCGCGGCCCCCCCGCCTCCCGCCCGCCGCTGTCGCTGTCCCCGCCCCGGCGGAGCCGCGGAGACATAACAGTGACGTGAGCAGCCGGCACCGCCCCCCTGCCCCTTTTGCCCCTTTCTCCCCTTCCCCTTTTCCCCTTCCCCTTCTTGCCCTTCTCCTTCCCCCCGCCGTGATTCAGCACTGCGGCCCGACCCCGCATCCCCGGGCTCGGGGGGCGGTCGCGTCCCTGCCCCCGGCTGCAACTTTGGACCCTGCGGCTGCGCTTGCTGCGAGAAAAATAACGTATAAATACCTCGGATGTCGGGGAGGGAGAGGGCAGGATCCGACTCGGCCGACGCTTTTCATTAAAAGAAAAATATTTACAGAGCGAGAACTGAGGGCTGATATTTGCAGGACCGATCCGCTCGGGCAGTTTTAGGGCAGCTTGGTGGACACAGTTTATTTGGATTCGGGCTGCTGGGTGTAGGGATGATCCCTCCGCTCCTCATTCCCGCACGCCAGCCCCGCTCCCAGCCCTTGGCTGGCGCGAAAGCAAATTCCACAGTGAGATTCTTCTGCACGGATCGGAACTCGGACTCTGCAGCTTTGCCTCGGCACTCGAGCGCTGAGAGCTTGTGCCGAAGCCAAAGGCAAGCGTGACCGGCACCCCGACCTAAGACAAGGGTTTAAATTGGGGCTGTGCTCACATTGGAAGCGTTCTGGAGCGCAGCAGGGATCCCTGGTGAAGTGGATCCTGGAAGAACCATCCTAGGCTGCACGAGAGGTGTTGGCCTGCAAAGATACAATTCAGCCTGCTACAAAAAACGTACTAAAATCAAGCTACTGCGTTGAGATGAAGGCTCTCCTCTGAAAGAAACTCAACAGTGCTTCTGTATATTCAGTTATTTTAAGAATCCATAATTTGCATGAAAATTGGCAACTCATACAGATGAGCACAAAAATAGCACAGCTTAAATTTAAAAAGACTGAGAACCCCCCAGAGTATACACGCTGAAATTCTGTACTATCAATTTTCAAAAAGGCACACTAATATTGATCTGGAAAAAAGCATTTAAATCACTGTACTCCTCAGAGCCTTTAAAACACATTTACAGGTTTCTCAGTGTGCTGATATGATTTAAAAAGGAAAAAACTAAACAATCTAGGTTCAGCTCATTCTGTGACACTGTCAACACAGCCTCTTCCAGGAGGAAAATCATTGACACTGTGTTCTTCAGGAACAGGCTCATTTTGGTCTTGAAAGAGCATGAGTGGAGGGATTGCAGATGTAGCTGCTCTCAAATCCCTTACGGACTGGTAAATGTTGTGCCCTTCCATTTTGGAGTCATATACAACTTTTTTCTTCAACATTTTTATCTGGAAAAGATAAAAGTGGACTGCAAACCTTGTATCTGCTGGTGCTGCTCTGTTAAAAACAAAGAGATTTCAGCACCTCCACTGGGCTTGCAGCAAACCTCAGGGGGCAGGGCCAGGTGGGACAGAAGGTAGCGGAGGCACAGCCCGGTGGAGGAGCTCGCAGGGGCCGGGCCAGTGCTGCTCTCTCCTTCACAGCCACTGCAGCCTGGGCAACTTCCCCTGCCTAGGCCAGGGCCCATCTCCCTAATGAGCAGGTGGCAAAGCATCAGTAAGATGAATCCTTTGCCCTTGGCAAAAACCAAGGGAGTGGCTTTGTCCCTGCAGCTGGTGGAGCCAGGGGACAGTCAATAAAACAAACATTTCCCATCACCTGCCAGAGGGCCTCAGGCAGGCTCTGAGCCCTTGAAGTGCCCCAGGTCTTTTACAGAAGCTTTCTGCAGACCCGTTTCTTTTGTCACACGTACAAGAAGTTGCCTGATTTCTCTACCTTTTGTTTCAAGTGAGTGTGAAGTAACTCCCACCCGTGTGAAGTGATGTGTGGGAGTTTGGAGAAGGACTTTGTATATTTAACTTTAGTTAGAAAACACTGTTGGGTTGGGGTGGGGTTTTTTGCTTGGTTTGGAATTTGTTTGTTGTTTTTTTTCACATGAGCACCTCAGCCCTACTCCAGTAGATTCCTTCCATTCTGCCTTGTAATTCCTTCGGGGTGCCCTCGCTTCCCCCGGCAGGAAGGCACCTCACAACAATTACTCGTCTACGCTCACAGCTGAACTATTTGCAACACCAACTGCTGGGGAGGCTGTCACCAGTGTGTCATTTCCGAGTGCTCATGGGCTGAGCTAAATGAGGCCCCTGCAGAGACAAAGCCAATCATCTGCCAGAACTCAAAGCCCTGGAGTCGTTTCAGGAAAGTACAAATGATATTTCAAACCACTATTCAAAACCCCCCAAAACAACCCAAAACAAAGCAGCTGCCAACAGTGAAGCACCCGGATCAGAGGCAGGTACAACCAAGAACTGCCGGTAATGAGTTAACCAAAGGTCTGGCACAGCAAACCTAAATGGATCCGGCGCCTCTCCCAGGCTCTTTGCTCCTCTCTTCCCTCCCCACCTCTGCATCCCTGATGCACTAAGCTGACCCTACCAGAAAATATTCCATTTTCTAGATGTAGCTGTCATTTGGTTCCCAGTTGCAACTCAGAATGTCTTTGACATGTCACCTGCAAACAATCTTTCAGGGAGTTTTAATTATCTGGAAAATCTAAATATCTTAAGAGTGAATTGAAATTCATTGGGGCTGAACACAAAGATGACGAACGCTGGCATTTTTAAAGACCCCAGGGTTAACACTACTTAATTAACAGCATTAAACAGTCATCAGTCAGTCCTGTGCTCACAGAGCAATTACAAATGTGAAGAGAATGGAGAATATAAATTCCACCTTTAAACAAAAGCCCAAAGCAAGGATCTGCTTTTAAATAATTTTGGCAGCAAAAATATTTTACTATAATTTAGGAGCTAATGAGCCCAAATCCTGAGAACTGGGACAGCCACCTTTCCTTGTCAGACAGCCAAACCTGCAGTCTCTTTATCTGCTGCCCCTGGGTAAATGGCAAGGATTCCCTCTCCTCCCCCATCCTCTCCTATGAGCAGTTGCTGACTGTGCAGCCTGGGAATACAGACAATAATTCACTTTCCAGACTTCTGTGGGGAACATAAGAAAAGTATTGTTATTTTGAAATCAGTAAAACAGAGGATTAACCATAAAACAGAGGATTGAACATAATTCAATCCTTTACCATGTTAAAACAACATCACACCATTTTTGGGTGAGTTTATCAAGGTAACAGTTCAGCAAACTAATATTCAAACAACCTGAAAGACAATTTTCCCAAGAGCCAACTCTGCAAACACAATTTACTTTGATGACAGGAATTGGACTTTGATGATCCTTGTGGGTCCTTTGCAACTCAGGATATTGTTGGAATTCACAGCTTCTGTGAATTTCTGGGAATTCACTGACACAAAGTTCTTGATGTGCTTCTTTATCAACACGGGTGCATCTTGACACATTTTAGGTGTGACATGAAACCGTGCCTCCTCGTAATTGATATTAAATAAAACAAAGAAGCCTCTATGAGAGTCTCAAAGCAAGACGGCAGCAGCCCAGACGTTATTGTGTTGCAGACAGAGGAATTTTAAATCAGAAGATGTTTCCACTTTGTACAAGTGGCCAACGGGAAGTAGATTTAACAGAGATGTGAATCTGTAACACAGCGATCACTAATGACAGCTCAGCTAAAGCCCTGGCTGTTTAACCGTGGAATCCTGGCATGGATTGGATTGGGAGGGACCTCAAAAAACATCCAGTTCCACCCCCTGCCATTTGCGTGAGGCAGTCCCGGCGGTCTGGCGGTGATTCACACAGGAACCGAGGTTGGACAGGACGCCGGGAGGCTCTGCAGCCCAACCCCCAGCTCAGGGTCAGCTGTGCCACCCGCGCAGGTGATCGGGGCTTTCCGCAGCCACAGCTCCACCCCCTGCCAACCCCCTGCGGGAATTTGATCTGCTATAAACACACAGTGATTAACGGCACAAAAACGGACATCAGCCAGGGCAAACCAACTTACAGGAGCAGAATAAAATAATTAAAGCTTCAAATAAAGACACTTTTTTCCTAGGCAGTTTGCATTTTCTGTTTTTGTACCAGTGAAAAACTATTTGTTGCTCCCTTGGAGAAGACCAGCTGTGCTTAACGTCCAAAATCAATCAATCAATCAATCAATAAGGAGTCCTTGCTTGAGTGTGCTGAGATGACCAGGGAGCCCACAGCAGTGGAGAACTTCACAAATTAAACCCCTGCGCTGATGACCTAAGAAACCAGAGGACAGTGCTTGTGTTTAAGCATAATTTGTGATTAAATAAATAGCAAAAACATAGAAAAGCAGCAGTTTGGGCTGAAATCTGACCAGTTACTGACAGCACACACCACACAAGTCCTGTGTTCTTGTGAGAATACAGAACTCTTGATTTTCGCATCCTGCCCAGCACTATGGACACAGATGAGGCAACTCTACCCCAGACTGGTTTTCCAGCCAACTTTGTCCAAATTTATTAGGAGCTTTGTTTGTACTGTGCAACACGAAACTGAGTCTTGTGTGTCCTGGGCTACTGCCTCCAAACACCAAAGATCATAGAGCCATCATCATAAAATCACAGAATGGTTGGGCTCGGAAGAAACCTTGAAGACCATTCAGTTCCAATGCCATGTGTGGGGACACCTTCCACTAGTCCAGGTCACTCAGAGCCCCAGCCACACTTCCAGGGATGGCACACCCACAGCTTCCCTGGGCAGCCTATTCCAGCGCCTCCCCACCCCTAAGTAAAGAATTCTTTCCTAACATGCAGTTTAAACCTGCTCTCTCTTTCACTTTGTAGTCATTCCCCCTTGTCCTGTCATTACATGCCCTGGTCAAGTCTTGCCCCATCTTTTCTCGAAGCTCTCTTCAGGTACTGGAAGGCCAGAGTGAGGTCACTCAAAGCTTTCTCTATTCCAGACTGAATAATCCAGANTTCCACTAGTCCAGGTCACTCAGAGCCCCAGCCACACTTCCAGGGATGGCACACCCACAGCTTCCCTGGGCAGCCTATTCCAGTGCCTCCCCACCCCTAAGTAAAGAATTATTTCCTAACATGCAGTTTAAACCTGCTCTCTCTTTCACTTTGAAGTCATTCCCCCTTGTCCTGTCATTACATGCCCTGGTCAAGTCTTGCCCCATCTTTTCTCGAAGCTCTCTTCAGGTACTGGAAGGCCAGAGTGAGGTCACTCAAAGCTTTCTCTATTCCAGACTGAATAATCCAGATTTTCTCATCCTTTCCCCACAGAAGATGTGCTTCATCTCTCTCATCAACTTGGTGGTCTCCTCTGAATTTGCTCGGAGCTAGCGTTACCCAAGGGGAATTCCCTCTAAGGCATCTCTTGGAGCACATTTTTATAAGCCACGGCCAGTCCAACGCACTTCAGCCTGTTGCTCAGCACAACACCCAGCAGGAACTTTACCGCCCAATTAACAACCCAAGGACAGGTTAAATGCTCCGTTCCCGGCTCGCCGGGCTCCTTAACTCAGCCCTGGCGCTGCTCAGCGTTACTTGTGTCATGTTTGGGGCATGAGAGGCGCTCCCCGCAGGCTGGCTGGGAGAGAACCCCTTATACCGTGGGTACCGCCCGAGGGTCACCCGAGCGGTGACACCACACCCACCCCACGGCCCTAAAGCGCTCCCCGGCCCAAAGGGCCGAGATCCGCAGGAGCTGGCCCGGCCCCCGAGGCCGCCCCGGGCCCGGCGCCCCTCAGGCCGCGGCGTCGCCATGGCAACAGCGCTCCTCAGGCCCCCGCGTTTAGGTGCCCATCTCCTTGCCTGATCCGCAACACCCCCGGGATACCCGTTCCCCAGGCTATCTCCCACGCGCCACCTGACCGGGAAGCGCTTCCTGGTCCCACCGGGACACCGGGAAAAAGCACCCGCCCACCCCGCCGNGGGCGCGATGGACCAGTGCGTGACGGTGGAGCGGGAGCTGGAGAAGGTGCAGCAGAAGTTCTCGGGATACGGGCAGCTCTGCGAGCGCAGCCTGGAGGAGCTGATCCAGTACGCGGGAGGGCTGCGCAGGGAGATCCTGCAGACCGAGAGTACGTGGAGACCCCCCCGCGCCCCCCTCTGCCGAGGGGACGCGGCACCGCTCCTCCCTCCGCGGAGGGGAAGCCCAAAATTTGGGGCGTTGTGGGCTGGACACCCCTCAAAACTTCGAGCTTTGTGGGCTGGGAACCCCCCTAAGGAGAGCCCTTGCTCCAGGGATCCCCCCCACCCCGAGGGCTCTGTGCTCTGTGCTGGGGGTTGAGCCGGGGGCCCCGGAGCTTCGGGGGCGTTGTTGGCGGGGAACATTTAAAAGGTGGGAGCAGGAGAGGTTCAGGTTGGATATCAGGAAAAGGTTCTTCCCCCAGAGGGTGGCTGGGCACTGAACAGGCTCCCCAGGGCAGGGGTCACAGCGCCAGCCTGACAGAGTTCCAGAAGTGTCGGGACGATGCTCTCAGGCCCACGGTGGGATTGTTGGGGTTGTCCTGTGCAGGGCCAGGAGCCGGACTCGATGGTTCTGGTGGGTCCCTTCCAGCTCAGCATATTCCATGATTCTGTGATCAGTGTCGGCCCTCCCGGGCCTCTCCTGCCTTGTGTGTGCTGCGGGAGAGGTTTGTTTGTTCCTGGTCAGCAGGTCTGGCGTGACCCTGGCCGGCGTGTCCATAACCCTTTATGCTGGGTGACAAAGGGGTTGGTCACCCCAGGGACATACAGAGGAAATACGGCAGAGCCGACCTGTTTGCTTTCCCCTCTCCACTCCCCGCCCCCATTTCTTTTCTTTATTTCTCTTTTCCTGTGTCCCTGAGTTGTGTTCCTTTGCCGTGGCTGGGCTTGGCGGTGTTCAGGGTAAAGCCGCGCTCAGCAAGAGGTAAACAAGCCTTGTCTCTGTGTCACAGCTGATGCTGGGCACTTGCGAGGGCTGTAAACACAGGGCGTTTAAACCTTGCGAAATCCCGGAGATGGAGGCAGTGCCGTGTTTGTTGGAGTGGGAGGGAATGGAGAGGCAGCTGAAGCGATTTACCCAAGGCCATGCAGGAAGCGAGTGATGGCAAAGGGATTAAAAATAGGAACTTCCTGAGACCAAACTTGAGAGCAACTCTGCTGCTGCTCTGCTTTTGTTTTTGTTTGGTTAGGGGGAAAACGTGTTTGCCCTGGTCCTGTGCAAATACAGGTGCAAAGCACATAGAGGAGTGTGGATAATTCCAGGAACACAAGCACAAGTGTGCTGGAGCTGCTCTGTTGTGTACCCAGAAATTTCTATAGAGAGCAAGCGTGGCATTCCAACTATGAGGCGTTTATTTGGGGTGAAATAAGGCTTGGTCTTTTTGGTGTTGTTTGGAACTGTGCTTCAGTAGCTGTTATTTGTGCTGTTTGAAACAGTCTGGGCTTGGGCATTGAGGACAGTCACTAAAATAGTGTCTTCACACACTGAGGTGCTGACCTTGCCTGGAGAGCTGTGTGTGTTACCCTCACGCTTGTGTTGGTCTTTGTCGGGCTGTAGAGGTTTGTGACATTCCTGTTGCAGCTCCAGAGCTTTTACTCTCTTTGTAATAAATTTAGGAGGTTCCAGTGTGTGGTTCCTTCAGGGTTCTGGCTAGATTTTTCCATCCAAGCTTGGATTAGCAGTTTTTGGCACTGTCCAGTGAAGGCCTTGCGCATAATTTCAGCACTTACCAAGTGATGCTGTCCCAGAGAGCACATCCCAAATCGAGCTTTCTTTTAGTGAGTGCTCTAGAATGAAGCCAATACATTGTTAGTGCAGCCTTAGACATCTGGGGGCTCTTCAATTTTGGCATCTGAGGGTGAGCTGGATTCATAGGGGCCAAAATTCTATTTTCTTTTTTCTTTGACATGTTATTTGTAACTTTCTGAAAAGAACAGGTATTTTCAGCTTTTATACACTATCTTGAGGATTTTTGAAAATGGATGGAATTGAAAGCAGCCAGATGCCTTAATGTGGAAGTCTGATTCAGGGCTGTGAACTGCAGAAATAGGCTCCTGGATGTAATTTCGAAGGGAAAAAGAGTAATGAAAGCCCTCACTGCTGAAGCAGAGGTTAGGACAAGATCTGAGAGCAAAGATGTATGAAAAGACCTTAAATAGGCAGTGGATAAAAAAGGAAGTGGGTGGAGAAAAAGAAACTTTTAGAAACTGCTTTAACCTCTGAACTGGTTTTCTTCTCTCCCCCTCAGTGTATTAAAATGTCTTGAGCTGATTTCATGATAAAGCCTAAGGGCAGACCAGCCCTATGTTCAGGCCTGTGAATGGGAAGATAAAGTTTGTTTTTCTTCTCTGTTCCCTTAATAAATCTGTCTTTCTGGAGTAGCCAAGGATTGCATATTCTTGGATGATAGAAGTGTGTCTGGCTGGGTAAACTTGGCATTGGACTCTGCTCTGTGCTCAATGTTTGTGGGCCATTATATTTAATTTTTTTAAACTGTGACTGTGCACACACATCACAGAGAGAAGCTGTCTGTCTGTCCTGTGAGCCCTGAATTACCAGGAGGGATGGCTGCAGGCTTTCTCCTGCTGATTCAGTGCAAGTAGCTCACAATTTGTTTGGAGCTGAAAGGGAGGGGTGCAGAGGGGAAACCTTCCCCAGCTCTGATGGCTTTTCCTCTGTAGACATTTTCATTGCTTTACTGGAGTTGGGTTTCTGCTACAATGTCAGGGGCCAATAATTCCCTTCTTTGCTTGGAGTAAAAGCAGGCACCCATGTGGGTTGTTTGGGTTTTAGCTTAATGGCTTTCAGAAAGTGCATTTTAGTCTTTCTGTGTGCTGGGGAATGAATATTTCCATTTTGCCTGTTGCATAATCTCTGCCATGGCAAAATTCAGGAGACAGTTAAAGAGCCTTCATGTTATTTTAAGTGTTTGTCTTAAAAATTAAATAGCAACTAAGAAATAATGATTATTCTTGAAATAATTTGGGGAGATGAACTTTTTGGGAGTAGTTGAGCGGAATTTTTGTGTTTAGTATGGGATGCATAGAATCACTGAAGTGACTGTTTCAGTCCTCTTACTCCTCACTCATCTACTAGGAAAAAAACTGCAGAGCCCCATTAGCCTTTTTTTTGACCAGGAGATGATCCTTGGCTTCATGATGGGACTGGAGGGAGAAAAAATCATGGTAAAGCTTATTTTTGTTCTTAAAACCCATGGCTGTTGGAAAAATGCTGTTGAAACTTGCCCAGCTGGGCTGGTGGGGCTGGGCAGGAGCTGTTTGCTGGTCAGAGGGGAGGTGGCTCAGTGTGTGACAGTGTCAGCAGCAGCATTCAGAGGGTGCCAGAAGGAAGGTGCCTAGAAAAAGTGGCTGTGAAATGATTATCTACTCCCTATGATTGCAGTTTTTTTCTGGATTCCCTTTGCTCTCTCCAGAAACTGGGCTCTTAACACGTGGCTGAAAGCAAAGGTGTGTTAACATATGAAATCAAAAAGGAACAAACTTACAAAACAAACACATTTTCCATGAAATCCTTCTTCTAAAGAGATATTTTGGTGATTTTGTTTTTTCACATGGAGGCTTTGGGTCTGGAATATTAGGGAGACATTCCTGAGCTGCTCTCCCACTTAAATTAACCTTCCCATGGAGTGGAAGGCTGCTAAGTCTGTGTCCCTAAAGGAAAAATTCTTCTTGTACAATGATCTTTGAGAAATGAGAGACCTTCAGAGGTAAGACTGGAAGGGAGATTTTTCTTGTATTTTTAAATGAAAAGCAGGAAGAAATGACTGAAGTTAAGCACCAAAAAAATGTAATTAATTTTTTTCTGACTCAAGCTTCTGAATGATGTTTGAATCAAGGCACAAAGCTGTGAAGTGCTGTGATGTGGTCAGGGGCCTGTCAGCCTGTCCTGTTTATTACTTTCTTCACAGAGTGGGTCACACAGTAATGAACCTGTTGGACATCAGCTAAGAAATGTCACTGTTTCTAGAGAATGAATCTCATCACAAGGTCCACAGGTCCTCCATGGACTGCTTCTCATCCTTTGAGGGGGATTAGAGACTGTTCAGAGTTACTGCCACAAGTCAGGAAGCAGAAGTTTCATACAGCTCAAACAGAGTCCAGTAGCAGTGGGTGGCTTGTGGGGCAGGAATAATTGGGCCATCATTGATCCATATTTTGCTTGCACCCTGTTGAAGTTAAACATGATGTTTTCATGTACCTTTAGGGGCTGTCTAAAAGAAAACTAATCCTGTAGTAGCTTCAGTATCCTTCTGTTGTGTCCTTAGAGATTTGTGAACTGAGTGTTACTTTGAGGTGTTTATTCATCTGCTGTGACTGAGACACATGAGACCTTTACATTAAATTTTTAAACTGTTGCACTTGTTCAGTGTTATTGTGTGCCCAACTGGATTCCTAATTCCACAGGAGAGTTTTCATACAGGTGAATTCCTCTGCATCTGCCTTCAGTTAAGCTGATCTTGCTTTGCAAATACTCTCTAGATTGCATTTCTTTAGTACCACTTTCTGTCTGTTTATGTTGTTGCATATCAAGAGATTTAATATCACCATTGGTTTGTAACAAAGTTGGTAATTTTCCTCTCTTTTGTCTAGATCAAGATGGGGACTTGTCGGGGACGATTTCACTTGTTATGACGCAGTGTTGTAAGAGAATAAAAGACACAGTCCAAAAACTGGCCTCAGATCACAAAGACATTCACAGCAGTGTATCCCGAGTTGGAAAAGCCATTGATAAGGTATTTATTTTGTGCTTTGACTGCATCATCACATTATAGCACACGTGTGGTGTGAGCTCTGCTTCCTAAAATTTGGATTTTTGCTACAATTAATCTGAACTAAATACTCTGTCAGCTGCAGAAGCAAAGGGAAGCCAGTGGGCAGCACAGCACTTGCTTTCAGAACTCACTGCAGACAGCCTGTTCTTCCTGGGACAGCTCAAATCTCCTAATTTCTTACAGAACATACCCTATAGGTACTACAGGATGTAGAAATATTTCATGTTTTATCAGTTTAGCAAAATGTTTTCTTCAATGTCTGTCTCAGTAAGAAATACTGTTGGTTTATATACATGTGCATATATATTTCTGTTATTTATATGTATAGTTAATTGGCAGTAGCAGGTAACTGTAAAGTGCCATTTTGCAGTGTAAGTGGTTTCCCCATCCCTGGAAGTGTTCAAGGTGACTTTGAGCAATCTGGTCCAATGGGAAGACCCTGCCTGTGGCAGGAGGTTGGAACAAGATATTTTTAAGGTCCAGCCTAAAATACTCTGTGATTCTGTAAAACCAGAGGATTTTTTAAGAAAGTAATTTTGTACCTCTTTCAGGGATGTTACTGGTTTTGAGAGCTTAATATTATAGCAGTGCTCTTAATGAGCAATAGAGGAGATTCAGCATCTCACAGTCTCTGTGTTTGGGTCATAAGATAGGGCAGCTTATCTTTGGTGCTTTACATATGAGACATCTGAATTCCAGGTTCAGCAGTAACTGGGATATGGATATTTTTGTACCTATTTTTGTAGGTAAATACTAACAATTCTTTGAAATTATTCTGAGGTAGTGCTGCATGTACAATTTCAGGCCACGCTTTTCTCCCTGTCTGTTCTCTTGTATAAAAGTAGTTCTGTGTGCAGGGAGTCTGATACTTGCTGTTATGGACATTCTGTGATAGCTTCACATCAGAACGTGACTCTGACAGGGTCTGAACATTTGTTCAGTGCACAGCACTGATTTATCCTTTGGGAATTCTCATTAAACTTTGGCAGTAATGATAATCTGCTAAAGCATAATGTAACAATAATGTGATGAAGAAACAAAATACATAGTGCTGCATTATTAGGCAGAATGTCCACAAAACTTATATTTTTTTGTTTATAGCTGACTGATTATTGGGGAGAGTTCAAACTTTGTACTAATAGTTTTAATCCACACGTCACTGTTATCCAAAGCTTAAGGATGCATCTGTCTCAAATCCTTGCTGCTGTATCTAAACCAATTAACTAGAGTAAAATTCCATCCTTATTACCAGCTTGAAGCCTGAAATAAATCTATGTAATCTTGTCCTAAGTTTTTAAACTTTCCAATTCTGCTTTAGCAAGTGGACTTTGTACAAATACACTTCCAGGTTTAGCTGTACTTTCTTCATTTAAGTCCTCTGAGGTAGAACAGCCCCGGGTTGTATGGAGAGGATGTAAGTGTTGAGTGGAAATTGGTGATGGTATTTCTTATAAGCCAGAGAAAATGCTTGGAAGGGTAATGAAGCTTAAGTTTGAGTCTAATCTCCAAATTGCTGTTTCAGTTGTCATGGGAATTGTCTTTCCAGTGTTCTGTCCTGCTGTTTTAAGTTTATGTGGTGTTTTTATTAGAAAAATAATAGATGTAAATAAAAGCATTTTAAAAATTTCAAATATGTTGCTTGGTGAAATAGTAGAAAGGATCCCATTAATCTGCTCTGTTCCTGTTGAGTGTCAGAAGGGCTTTTTTAGTGAGGTCTTCAAAAATGAGCTCAGCTGGCTGTGTGCAGTGTGCTTGTTCCTCTGAATTTTCAATCTCACTTATTGTCTGTGGTGTTTGCAGTAAAACATTATAAGCAGGGGGAACTTCACAAGTCCCCAGTTCTGCTTGTACCAAAGGATGTCGTGCTATGAAGTTCAGAGCACAAGTTAGGATTGTCTCCTTAAATAGGTCCTTGGTGGAATTTTTTTGATTGATCTTCCCCAACTGTAGTATCTTCAGGGGCCTACTTTAAAATACACCCCAAAGTCTAGGCCTTTTGTCAGATGAATATGTGTAATGTTTAAATCCAGGTGAAATTGGGCATTTTCCTGAACTACAACATTTGAAGCACATTTTTCATATGTACCTAATGCCATTTCTCTGTGTTGCTGGAAAATAGGCTTGGAACCTGCCAGCAAAGTCTTTGTTGGCACCAGAGTCCCAAGGTGGAATTGCCCTCCCCATCCCTTCACCATAATATACTTAAGCTTAAACCAGTATAAGTAATTAAGTGTAATTGATACAATGAATTGATTCTCAACACATTCTGGTCAAAATACTGCTGCTTCCAAAATAAAACAGTCATTAGAATTTAAGGAAGCACAGCCCTTGCCTTGATTCATGAGACTGGAGTTTTGTTTCTGTCACATTTAAGTCCTCACTTATTTTACAGACAAATTAACATCTCCAAAACACTGGTTGTGGTCTTACTGACTGTGTGTGCTCAGGCACAGATAAGTGGCATGGTTTGAGATTGGGAAACATGCTACTACAGGTACCCATTTTGTGTGACACAGCCAAATGGTAGCTGATGTTGCATGTAGAATCAATAGACTTCCTATTTAGCAAGCTTGGATTGTGAAAGAACTTGCTGTATTATCTGCCAGTGGCAATTGCAGGTTTAATTTCTTTTTTTCCTGTATTGGGCAGGGTTATACCTAAGTAAAAAGTTTAGTCTGGTCAGTTTTTAAGTTATTGTAGTCATTGCTTGTGAACTTGGATGGGCCCTAGATTTGTGTGCCTGCAGATTTCACTGTGAGAACAGAAACCCTTAGAGCAAAATGAAGTTCAAATTTGGCATCAAATACATTAAAGTTTGAAAGTCAGAGCTTTGTGTGTTGTTTAGAAAGTTTATCTAATAAGTTGAAGCTTTTTTCGTGGCAGTCCTACGTGGATTGCATGCCTCTGATCCACAAAAGGCTGCCCTTTCTTCCAAAGAGCATTTTCTCCTTTGCAAGGAAATGTCCACATCCAGTTTTTTCTGTGTTGTACTGGCAATTGCTCTGCTTCCAGAACTCATCTTGTTCAGCAAGTTGTTATCAGGTAGCTCATTCATCAGCGACCCTGTAAATCAGTCACTCTTCTGGAATGATTTGAATTGATCTCGAAGCATGTTTGATGGGCTGGTAAATGTTTTCCCTCTAGGAGCAATCTGTCTGAGTAGTGATTAAGTGCCTTCTTTTTGGAAAGTAAGTAGAGTAAAGAGTAGTTCCTTCCATTTTCACCCTGAGTTTTTAATTTATTACATGGCCAACATTTTAATCCAGTCTTTGTTTTGGGAAAGCAGACTTTTGCCTAAGTTAGTGTTCATTTCATGTAAAAACCTGTATGTGAACACACTAAAAACCTTTACTGAACATCATTTAATTGTGTTGCTGTGAAGAATGAGGGTACATAAATACAGAGTCATTGCAGGTTGAGCTTTTTATTATGTGTAAACAGATTGAACAGAGAAGATAAACAAATGTTTCATTTGTATTTTGGGTAAGAATTCAGAAGGGAGGAATAAACAAAGTGATCTCAACTGACTAACCAAGGAATAAAACTGTCCTTAATCATAATCCTTCTTCATATCCTGTTGTTTTAAATAACATGGAGAGTTGTATGTTGGTTAAAAAGGTCCATCTTGTGTTTGTGAGCATCATGAAATCATCACGTTTTAGCAATTATTGGTAATGTGCTGCACATTGTATCATTGGTGTATTTAGCACATAATACTGGACATTTTGACCCTAGGCTTGCTCATTAAGCTTTTAAAAAGTACGTGTTCCTCAGGAATACTAACTGACACAGGTTATTTTGTGGTTTTCAGGTTTTTGCTTTCTGGAGTTTTTAACTCACTTTTAACTTTTGATATCTTATTAAACCCCACGTGCTGTCAGCTAGCATACTGTAAGCATTTCTAAAACAAAACTGAGGGTTGTAGTCACCAGCAGATCCTGCCTGTGTGACAGTTGTGAAATACATAAGCCAAAGGCAAGTGATAATTTTTTCTGACGTGTGGCAGTCGCTCACTGTAATCTGTGCAGTCAGTTCTTGAAGCTCCTCGGGACCCAGAGGAGGCAGAGCTGTAGAATTCCATATATAAGACAGACCTTGGAATCGTTTAAAACAAACTAAAAAAAAGTTTTGGAATGAGAACCTGGTCAAGACTGGGTCAGTCAGAGAATGACTGAGGTCTTGACATTGGATGATGGGACTTGATAACTTCTTTTATGTGACTTGAAAAGATCTGGTGGTGGGGTTTTGTAAAAATTCACAAAGATTTGCTGTTTCAGAAGAAAATGAGCATTTTGTGAGAGCACTGAGTACTTAGTTCCACTGTTTCTGTCCCCCAAAAGTGAGAATGATGTGATAATGTTTGAGGTGCAGCTTTACTGGTTGGTAACTGTCCAGAAGGATACAGCTTCTGCTTAGGGGATTGCATCATTGCTAGGACTTGGAATTGCATGAAGAATAACTTCTAGTCAATTATTTTTGGATTAATGATGATCTCCACCCTGGAAGCTGGGTAACAAGATCAAGATTGTGCATTCTGAATCCTGTCTCATATCCTTTAGTGCTTTGTTAATGGGTTTGTGTTACCTACTGGTGGTGGTTGGACACTGAGACCAGAGTCAGCAGTGGTGGTGAACCTTTAAAGATTCAAATGGCTGGCACAAATAAGAACAGTATTATTTAGTCTTCAAGATGCTAAGTTTTTCAAGATACAGCTTAGAAGTGAACAGCATGACAAGGAACTTGCAGGTTAAGACACCCAAGTGAAAATGTTATTAAATATGAGACATGAATAAATGGCAATAATTTAAACAGTCGCCTTGCTCCACCATCTCAGAAGATGGGAGAGTCAGTTTGCTAGACTAAGGTTGGTGTTTTACTGAAAGTTTGCTGAGAGCCCTGAAGGAAGCAGTGGCTGTGGAGGTGTGTGCATGGATGGAAAGGCTGCCCCTTTTTCATGATGACACAAAGCAGCATCAAAGGGGATGCGGAGGTGCTGATGAAGGAAATTAGTAAGTGGTGAGTAACAGGAAGGTGCAGTGTGAAGCTGAGCTGTGCCTGGGGAGATAGCTGCTACCAGCTGGGTGTTATCTGCCCTGCCTGCTGTGACAGAAGCCTGTGTGTGAGAGGCTGGTGTTCCCGTGTTGTGCAGGGCTGTGGATCCTCACAGAGCCACAGCTGAAGCGCTGCTGTTTTCACTGAACTTCTCATTTCTGAAGCTCCTTCTTGGGAGAGAGCTGTAGTCATCAGATCAGGCAGTAAGCAATGCACTGACTTCTAGACTCTTTATTTTGCAAGAGGCTTGTTTTAAGCAGTGGGAGAGGATTTTTATTAAAATCAACCTGCTTGCCCTGATCATAAAACATGTTAGTGGTTAAAAATCCTGGTTTATGTCTTGGGTTAGAATAAATGTTGCTGTCCTGCTGCCAAGAGGCAAAGTGCCAAGCAGTGCCAAGTGTTACCGAGGAGTCAGCGTGACAATCTCTTTAGTTATTCCTGGAATATGTCCGTAGGCCACTGACCTAAAAATACACAGCACTGGGATCATCTGGGTTAGATCTAAAAAAGATCCCTTGGATCTTCACAGCTCATCCTGTTGTTGGGATGTTGGTGTCATCAGAGATTTGAATTTCATTGTTTGGGTGTGGGGAGAAGTGGCTTTTTTGCTTTTTCAGTATTGCTTAGCCCCCAGATATGTAAAAAATTCTTGAGTTAAAGCTTTTACTTGGAATTTGGTGTGCTGTGCTGACAGAGGTGCATTGATGACTCTGTTTTGATTCTAGTGTAGGTGATTTTGTTTTCTGTTCCCTAAACATTTCCAATTTTCACATATGGAAAAAGCCATTTCTGCAGATACGTCCTTCAGAAATGCATCATGGGCTGGAAACCCCTTTATTCATTTACTAGATTTCTAACTTTTAGCTACACTTGTAATTTGTTGGTGTAATTCCTTGTAGTGAATAATATTCAGACTTGAAACGAGCGAGCTAAAAGATTTCTTCCTCTTCCTACACCAGAGGTAATGAAGGAAGCTGACATATATTTATTTCACTTTGGAGATAATTGAGGGCCAACTGAGTAACAGGCAGAAGGCATCAGGGTGGAGACACAGGTGTCCTGCATAATTAAAGAAAAATGCTGTGGGGTGATTTATTCCAGCCTATTAACTCTTAATTTGTGTGTTTCAGAATTTTGACTCGGACATCAGCAGCGTGGGGATCGATGGGTGCTGGCAGGCTGACAGCCAGAGGATCCTCAATGAGGTGATGGTGGAGCACTTCTTCCGGCAGGGAATGCTGGATGTAGCCGAGGAGCTTTGTCAGGTAACAAGAAGGGTGGATGTTGAAGGTTATCCACTGAGGAAAATGAAGCTTTGTCTTAGCTTCCTCATTTGAATGTTTCAGGTGAATAGTTAAACTGTCAGGTAACCCGTTGTTTTTTGTGTTTTAACTAAAAAGTGCCTTTTTTTTTTTTTTTTTTTTTTCAGGAATCTGGTTTATCAATAGATAAAAGCCAAAAAGANGGGATTAAATAAAGGTCTCTTTCTTAGATTAAGGATTCACTTTAATCACTTGTACTGCTTTAAGGAAGAAAACATGTGGAGGAAAAGTTGTTAGCCAATGATGGTGCTTGACCTTCTCTTGGATCATTAGTGAACCTTATTTTAAGGGGTCCCATTTGAAGGATACCAGGACTTTATTCAGGGTGTTGGGTACCATAAAGCCTTTGGGGTGAGCAGAACTTGACTTGGCATCAGAGTTCTCCTTGTCCTCCAGTCAACCCTCCCTTTCTAGACGAGGGACCAGATGGTGGGAAGAGCCTGGGGCTGGCAGTGGCATTTGTTAATGAGATTCCTCCTGAACAAAATAATAAGAAATCCCCTGAAACCCCCTCATTTATTTTTTTTTAACTTTTCTAAGCTTATGTTGGTCTCAAAAGTAAGAAAAAAAATCAAAACACAAAAAACAACCAACCAAACAAAACAACCAACTTTAAAGTGATGTTTTAAAAATAAAAACAATGGAACCAAATTAAAAATTTGTCTTTCATTCCAGAGCACAAATCATATACTTGATACAGAATTTTTTGCATTATTCAGTTAAGTACATTTTCATATTGACAAGATTTTCTTTTCCCTTTTACATGAACCAACATAGGTGTGTCAATTAAGCCCTTACAGACATCTAAACTGAGTGCAGGGACACTCTGATATTCAAACCCTGGTGTTCATCGACTAAATCCTGGGTAATGCCTCTGGGTCATGCAAAGTTTGACCTAAATAGTTGGTCTTTGAATCTAATTACACAGGTGGAAAGCTGGGGTGGTTTATTGCTGTTGAATTGGCTAATTGAAGGGAAGCAACATTGATATTACAACTGAAACAAGATTTACTGTCAGCTACACCACATATATCTTGTAGTTCAAATAATAACAGAGCTGTTGTGAAGGGTAATCCCTGAGGAACAGTAACTTGCTGTTATGACTGTTCCCTTGAAATCTCTAAATTCATTTCAGCTCCACTTGGCAGAGCTTTAGGCCTTACTCATTGCTGCTGAGTTGTATCATGTAGTTTCTGCAATGTGTTAAATATTTTTCAAACAAAGGAGAAGGCATGGTCGTTCCTCAAAGGAATTTTTATTCTCCAGCTGAATGGGCAGACAATAGGGTTTATTGTCAGCACAGTTTGTGTGTTGGTCTCTCTCCTCCCCATCTTATTTCTGTGTATAATGTTTATTCTGTTTAAACTGGACAGTGCAAAAGCTGTCTGCCTCTCTTGGCTGCTGCTGGGCACAGAGGTGCCTTATTTATAGTGGTGCTGCTGATGTAAAAGCCATGGCTCTTGTGGAGGATGATCAACATGTGACAAAATGTCGTGGTTTGAGCTCTCTGGCTGAGGAGGTGACCAGTGCATTAACTGAACTGCTGATGGTTGTGGAGGTATTTCCCTTTTATTTCCTGGCAGACACTGGCGTTCAGGAGGAGGGATAGAAACCACTGCTGTGTAATGGCCTCCATTTGACAGAGAGAAAGTGGCAATGTGCTCCTTGGGCTAAAATTGGCACCAGTGAATAAAGCTCCAGCATGAAGCAGCCCCAGACTGGCCCATTGCAGGGTCAGGCTGCTGACAGTGGTGTTGAAACAAAGTGTCACACAAGGATGATGAATTACAGTCTCCTCAAGCAGGAAGTGGGGTATAGCAGGTTTTATCCATGCAAAATTGTGAAAAGCTGGGATTAAAAGGCAACCAGTCTCTCTGGCTCTGCCAGCACTCTCTGCTTGTGCTCAACTTCACTCAGTGCTGGAAACAAAACAAACACAGGTGGCTCCTGGTCACTGCCACGGGAAGGGAGTTGTCAGATTAATGACTTTTCAAAAACACTTTCAAAACCCTGCTGAGGTGATGGAAATTAGTGTTTGTGTCTCAAAAAAGAAAAGACTCTAACTTGCTGTTTGTTACCTAGGTTTTCTTTCTGATACAAATTTCAACACTTAAAAATATGACCTTTCAGATTTAAATAGAATGTGACTGCCTGTAACTCTTGTTTTCCCTTGTGTGATGTGGAAGTTGACTTTTGTGGAGGCCTAGTCTGGCCTTGCACTCTGAGCTGTGTAATCTCTGTACACCTGCAAGATCCCATTGATTTCCAGTGACTTTTTTCATTGTAGTTTGATGATGGGAAGAGAAATCCAGTTATTTTTCAGGGTTTATTCTTGCCCTTCAGAGCCCAGGTTGGGCCTCCCTAGTGGAAATGGCTTGGAGGTTCAAAGCTTTGGCTGTAATTTGTAAAAGAGATGCTTTCTTCTGCATGCAAACAGCAAGTTGCACAGGTCCTGGTATTTCCTGGGTCCTTGGGGTATGATTTAAACTTAATTTAATTTTTAGTAGGCTTTGTTAAATTTATTTCAACATCTAAATCCCATGTGGGAGCTGAAGAGAGTCCTGTGTACCTGTGATTTGCAAAGTATAGTGTAAGCTTTAAAAAAATTCAGATGGATTTGAGTCTCAGAAGTGAAAACTCTGAGTGTCATTTTGGGAAGATGTAGGAAGACAGGTGATGTGATTACTAATAATTTTGGACAGTTGTAGAGAATATGTGGGTTGAATGTTTTAAACCTCCCTTGCTGGTTTTTTGTTTTTCTGTTAGAAATAGGAACAGCATGTCCCAGACCGAGCACCTCGGGCCTTGCCTCTGTGCTTGCTTTCTTTTGATACAAATCTGTGCTGCCACTCAAGGACCTAAAAATGGAAAGCCTGCCTAAAAGCTAATTTGGAAAAATAGACTCGACCTCAGCAAGATGAAGTACTCTGTCATGTGGGGGCAAATATTGGCAGGGAGAGGACGGAGGCTCTTCTGGTGCAATAGAGATTAATATCTCATGGATGGCACTGTGGACTAGTCTTAGTGTTTATGTATAATAGTTTTTTGTCCTTCAGCTGCTTATTAGTCTATGGCTGTTAACTTCAGGCTCTTGTTTTTGTAGCTGAGATTGAACTTAATTGCTATAATATCCTGTTTAAACTAAGCATACTGATCATAAAAATACAATTTAACACTCCCCCTACAAACTTCTGAAACCACCTCAAAACCCATGGTTAGTGAGTGTGCTCTTCACTTTTTCCTGGTGGAGAAGATTCAGGAAAATCTGAACCTGGGGACAGTAGGGCTTGTTCTTAGTTCAAAGGCTCCATTTTTCACTGTTTCCTACTGAAAGGTTACTGTGTCTTTACAAAGCCTTGCCAGTGAAGTCAGACTCTTGATACTTCCAGCACAACAAATTGAAAGTGGATACTTGCTCATTAATGCTACATCCTAATGCAGAAGGCTGACTTGCTTTGAAAGCCTTCCCAATACAGTAAGAGTGCTTAATTTTCTCATTTTAGTATTGATTGAAAAGAAGCCTCACATACCCTGGTTTTTTTTAAGGCACAGACTTCCTCACTTCCTTGCTAAAAAGTGAAAAGCTTTTTGCTTAATAGGGCCCCCACAGTGAAAATAATAGAACTAATTAACACTAATGAGAAACAGATGTATTGGAGAACGTTGAAACTTGAGGTTCTTAAGAGAAAGATTGGCTTGATTTAGGCCTGACTAAATGGAATTAAAGAAAAAAAAAACAGTGCCCAAAAAACCCTTCCAAATAAACAAGAAAGGGATGGATAAATTCTAAATAATAAAAAAATGCTTTGAAAATTTCAGTTTATTTTACTCTATGTAATGTTTAAGAATTCTTTCATGTTATTTAGTAGCCAAGCATTAGTGTTGTCATGGTGAATGAAACACAGAAAATGAGAAATATTTTTACTGTCCAAGTTGAAAATAACACAGAAAGAAAAGTTTAAGCAGGGTAAAGTATGATATTTAAACTGATCTCCCTTCCCACACTGTGAGATCTTGATAATGTCTGTCTTTGAGGTCCCATAGATGCAATTCCCCTCTCCAGGGCAACAGATGCACACACACAAACAGAGTGGCTTGGGCAACATGTTTGGTGAATGAGGACGTTGGAAAATGTTCTTGGTCAAACTTCTTCACATGCAGCTGAAGAACTGTCAGTAATTGTTGAGTGCTATTAATTGAAATACAATAGATGAGCTATTTCTGCCTTATATTGTGCCCAATTTAGTCTTGTCTTTCAGCCAGTGAATGTTGAATTTTGCAGTGCTTAACCTCTGCAGCAGCACCAGAATTAATATCGTCCACATTTTGTGCACCCTGTGTAGCTCCATTACTTGTAAAGGGCCTTGCCACTTTCTGTGCTCTGTAGAGGCTCTCAGAAGTTCAGGGAACAGTCACACTTTCCTTGAATTAGATGGTAGATAATAGATAATTGCAATGATTTCATGTGGTGTGGGCTGACACTTAATTACTCTCATGTCATGTCCCATTGTACCTCCTCGCTTCTTCCAGGTGGGCGGTATCCAACAGGGAGATGCTCATGGCACAGAACAGTTCATTGGAATTTAAACTGCACAGATTATATTTCATTAGTTTATTGATGGGTGGCACAGCAAATCAAAGAGAAGCACTTCAGTACGCGAAAAACTTCCAGCCGTTCGCCCTAAATCATCAGAAAGGTAAATTTTTGGTCATTTTAAGGGGGTTTAAAGCACTGGGATATGGCACCTTGTAGTAAAACATAAATCAAGCTCCATATATGTTTTACTCCGTTATGTTCAGTTTGTTAAAGGCTTCTTTTTGGATTTATCGTGTATAACTCAAATCCTTACAATTAGAATTACCTTCTTTTATCTTTTTTAAGAGGGCTCAAAAATAATAGCTAAATGTTTGCACATTTGCTTAAATTTAAGGTTTTTGACTCTTTAAATAAAATGTAGATTACATCTAGAATAGGCCTGCTGCCAGAGTAAAGTGCTAAAAATGCAGAGGAATGTTCTTGGAATAGTCATCTGCTATTTTCTGCTGCGTGGGGTAATACAAAGAGAAATTAAACTTTTGAAAAATGGAGAACATGTGAGTTAAATGAGCCATCTCAAGCTGATTCCAACAAAGCCTGTTTTTTAGGGTACTGTGTGTGTCAGAAAGCTTACTAAAAAAGTAAACCTGCTAGCAGCAAATTCCCAGGCAGCACATCCTGGCAACTCCCCAGCCAAAAAAGCAGCAGGAGTGGAGCTCTCCTGGCTGTCATGGCCAATTGTTTTTTGTGGAGGTGAGGATGTGTGCTGTTGATTCGGTGTATCTGCCTGTTTTCCATGTGAAAGCTCCAGCTGGAGACAATCTTTGGTTTGTTGTCCCAAGTCTGCTGTTGCTGGTCCCTTGCAGATATCCAGGTTCTGATGGGCAGCCTGGTGTACCTGCGGCAAGGCATCGAGAACTCCCCGTACGTTCACCTGTTGGATGCCAACCAGTGGGCTGACATCTGTGACATCTTCACCAGGGATGCCTGTGCTCTCCTGGGCCTCTCAGTTGAATCCCCTCTCAGTGTTAGGTATGCTGCTTTTTCTCTTGCTTTGGAGACCAGGTACTTCATGGTTTGGTTCCTGTTTCTTGTTGAGGACAAAAGATACTACTTTGAGTAGTCTCATTACTACTACCCTGCATTAAATACAAGATGGAGTTACAAGTGACAAGATCTGCAAAGTTTAAAAACCTGAGGTTTCTGTGTGCTGGGCTTTACCCTGCACTGCAGCTCAAGAGGAAGCATTCCTGGGTGGAATCTTCCATAGTTTAGACATAACTGTGAAAGATGAGGATGGCAATCAGCCAATTATTCCCACAACTAATGTGTGACAACTGTCCCTGCTGTTCAACTGAAAAACAACGCTGAAAATGTGGCCATGATTCCATCAGCATTTGATAATTTTTGGTTTTTAATCCACACATTACTGGTCTTCTTAGAAGAAAGCATAACAGTTATGTTTTGGTTTCAGCTGCTGAAATTTCTAAATTGTGTGCTGGGCCTCGTCTGCAAAGAAAAAAGAGGCACTTTTAAGCTCAGTAGCTAATCTGACAAAATGCAAATCAGTAAGAGGCTGTTGGAAATATGAAGAAAACCCAACCTAATCTCCTCCTAGCTTCTTTGAAGATAAAACAGATTAGCTGCTATTTAGCCTTTGCATGTCAGTTCCCCCAGTACACTCCCCTGATGTTCTCATTTTCATTTAAAATGTTAAATAGAAAATAAATTATATGTATCTTTCTAGGCTGGATTTGGTACTTAGCAGAAGGTTCACTGCTTGCTCTTTTTTTTTTGTTTGTTTGCTTTGACTTTTTCTTTTTACTGTTTCCATTCACTATTGTTGGACTTCTGTGCTTGGTTTAGAGCTCTCACATTGTTAAACCTTTTGCTTTTCCTGTTTGTACTTCAGTGACAAAATACAACAGAAACAACAAAGGGAGCACTTCAGACTGACTGGTTTTGTACAATAAACTTTCAAGTTTCAATTTGAGTGTTTTATAGGTATTTAGAGCTTAAATCTCTGGGTTTTGACTTTCATCTTTCTGTTGTTTCATTCAAATAACCAGCAGTCCTTTAGATTTTCATTGCTCATGCACTGATGCTGTAATTCAGTTTTCAGAGCAAATGGCCAAGAGATTTTTGTTGAAGTGGAAGTTCCCAATACTGATGTTTGGGGTGGTTGGACATGAGCTCTTCTCCTGGTGTGGAATTGATTGTGCTGAAATGTATTTACTGTATAGGTGGTATTGATGCTCTTGTCATAAACAAGGGTGTTCTAAACTGGTGTGACCTTGGAGTGCTTCAAATCCTTTTGGAATTAAACAAGCTTGAAGTGAAATCCCAGCTGTAAAATATTTTGCTTTCTAGAACACAAATAGCTGGCACTTTTTTAATGCTGATTGGCTTCTCCAGTATTTGTTTAATCCTGCACAGCCCTCCTGGTCTGAGTTATTATGTGGAGACAGTGGAAAAAATATGGAGGTTATGGTTCAGAATCTTGAAGGACTACAGGAATTTGAATTTACTATGTACTTGAGTTTTTGTATTCTGAAAGGGCTCTTCAGAGATGTTTTCACACAAATACAATTTGTTAGAATTTTCACAGGGTTAAAACAAGTTACACTCAGCTGAATTAACAAAAAAGCTAAGTGTAAGGGTTAAAATGGCCAGTTGGAGGTGAGAGATGTAATTTTTATATATATATATTTTAGCTTAGGCAAGAGATTCACAAGTTTCAATTAGAGGAAAGGCATGACTTATGTAGACAAGAAAACTTGCACAAATAGTAAAATAATCTGCCAAACAAACAGAGCAGTCTGACAGCAAGGTCAAATCCTGTTTCTCTTGCTGGTGGTTTGCAGTACTGTCATTAGACTTAAATTCATCAAATCATCTGTTAATTTGTGGAAACTGTCATGCTTTCTTTTATAAAATAAATATTTTTTTAAAAAAATCCAGAAAACTATGAAATATTTCCAAATAATGTGCTAAGTTTTGGTAGTGGGTAAATCCCAGAGGATGCTGAACTGTTTGTTGGAACACAGACTTTGGGCAGTTTTATACTATATTCTTGTCACAGGCCCTGCTTTTCTTCCTTTCTTTACCAAACTGCTTTTTCTACATTTCTTTTCTTGGTTTAAGGTGAAGATGGAAAGACATGTTTCTTTACATAGTAATTCTGTATAATTATAGGATTATGGGCTGTGTGTACGTGTGGGTTACATGGAAACTCTTAGGCTGCATTTTCTCCACCACAGCTGAGAACAACCTCCTGTATAGACTAAAGGGATGTTTTCCTCCTCTACAGCTCAAAATCAAAGCAGGTGGTAGAAGAAATCAGTTCATTATAAATCTCAGAGGAGGGATTAACTGTTGTTTTCTGTCCAGAATGCAGTACCTGAGACCTCAGCCTAAAATACATGGATAACTGATAACCTGCCCCAAAACTCTTGCTTGTCTGTATGTCTTAAGCTCCCTTCAAGTAAAACAAGATGTAAATGAAAAAAATACAAAAGCCTTGTGTCCCAGTGAACCTTTAAAATAGAAATGTGCAAAATGTTGGTTTCCTAACATGCACCTTGTATTAACATGTCCTTTTTCTGCAGTTTTTCGGCAGGTTGTGTAGCATTACCAGCTCTAATCAATATCAAGGCAGTTATTGAGCAAAGGCAGTGCACAGGGGTTTGGAACCAGAAGGACGAGCTCCCGGTGAGTGGGTGCTGAGCTACCCCTGGGGCAGATCTCTAATGGCAGATGCTGCTTTCAGTTATGGGATGTTTTACATGGCCACCACCTCCAGCAGCTCTGGGGCTTGGGGCTCTCTGCTGCACAGAGCCCTGGGGCTCACAGACACCCCCACACACCCAGACACTGACCCAACCAGCCCCACCGGCTGCCCCTGACACAGCACTGCCCTCAGCAGCTCCCACACAGGACTCACTAGAACAGAAGTACAGACAGCCAAGATCCCTTCCTTCTCCTTGGCTGACATTCACCAGTGAAAGCACAAGCTCCAGATTCACAGGCAAACACGTGCTCATGGATCCTCAATTACAGCATGGCCCTCCTAACCCCTTGTACACCCTTGTCCAGCTGTTCCTCTGCAGTCTCCTTCCCCTGCACTTTCCTCCTACAGTTCATATAGTTCTACTGACCTCGTCTCCTCAGAGACCTTCAGGTTTAGATTTGTATCTGTTGCAAAGTTCACATTTGGTTGCAGTTTCTTGATGACCTGTCAAGGTTGTTTCTTGTTATTATCTCCATTATTTTTGTCCATCAGGTTTGTACCTCTCGGTTTTGTTTGTTGCTGCCCCTTTCACTTGTTATCCCCTTTCTCATTGAAAAGGTCTTTAATAAATGACCTTAAAGAAACTGATGTTCTCACCTTCCACTTACCCAGAGATGTTTCTGTATAACTGGAAAGAAACTGGATCCCACAGAGAAACATTCAGTTCCCCTAACTAGGCTTGAGCTCAGTCCAGGGCTTGCTTTGCACTGGCTCTTTATCAGGCAGACAGGAGATGAAAGAATTAGTGCTGCATCTGGGGACACAGCAATTGGGATCCAGTGCATTATGCTTCCAGCACATCTCATTTATATCAGTTGAAACGAAGTTCAGTTGTTATGAAACCCCAGTTTCCCTTTATAGCTCTTACTGTGTGCAGCTCTCCAGTGACCTGCTCCTGATTTGGAAAGGAAACTTGTTCAGTGCAAACTGGGCATGAACTGAGCTAGCCTCTTTGACTGCAGCTGGAAGAGATTCATTTCTAGAGTAAGGATGAGTGTGGAGTTTTCTGCCAGTTGTGTTTTCTGTAATGCTGAGAGTGTAACCTCTGAGTGTGACAGATTGCTGCCTTGCTGTCCAGCCAGGAATGAATAGCCAGGGAGCATTTGGAAAGGATTGATGTCTGGTGCAAATCAGTTAATAATACACGTGTGTCTCCTTGCATTTTCTAAACTGAAGGGTCTCTAGTGTGTTCTGCTAAGGCAGTATGGCAGTGGGAAACCTTATTTTCATTGTGCAAAGATAGATTAAGTAGCTTGAAAAAGTCACATTGTCAGGTTTTGTTGAAGGTTAAATCTTTGGAATAGAGGACTGATCAGTGCCAGGTGCTTTAGGTACCCAAGGTGTGATTTTTTGCAGTTCTCAGTTAATTACTGAAGTCACAGCCCTGTTCTCTGTTATATGTCCCTTTCGGAAATAATTTTGTCCTCATGGCAAGAGTTGTGCTGCACAAGTATCTTATGTGTTGGTACTGAAAATTAGTGATTGTGATATACTTTATTATTCACATGACATGAAGGTCAAGAAGCTATTGAATGTGAATATAGTCAATCCAAGGGTTTTTCTCTTTTTTAATTTCCCCCTAAAATGAAATATATAAATTACTTTCTATTTCCTAGCCAGTGATTTCCAGAAAGTCTTGTTGGGTCACCAGCTCAGTTTTCCTGCCAGAGCATAGATCTGCAACAAAATTTGCACTTGTCCCTTGGCAGAATATGCTGTTTTGTTGTTACTCCCCATCTCCAACATAAATCACCATTTAAAAATCACAATTAAGTATTTTTGGCTGGGAAATTGTCAGGCATCCACACAATGGATTTTGTTGCTTTCACAGCTGAATTCTGTGAAATCTGTTAAGTAAGGGCCGTGACCTAAAGGGATTATTATCTAGAAATGTAATTTCTCAAGATAAATTTTTATGTTAATTTCTTTCACAGATCGAAGTGGACCTCGGTAAAAAGTGCTGGTATCATTCAATATTTGCCTGTCCCATTCTTCGTCAGCAAACAACAGATAATAATCCACCTATGAAATTAGTCTGTGGTCATATTATATCCAGAGATGCTTTGAATAAAATGTTTAATGGCAGCAAGTAAGTACCATTCTTTTATTTCAAACAACATTCAGACAAGGACACATCTTAAGACTAGAACGCTGTGGTTTGGGAAAACTGAGTCCATAATTATGTGATTGGTGGAAGGGAAGCTTGTTAATCTTGGAGAATGGCTTTGAAAGCTGGATAAGCTGGGTTGGGGCACTGGAGAAAAGCATAATAAACCCTCTGATGTTGTTGAAAGTGAGCTTGCTTGAAGGAATGCAGCAAGCAGAGTAATTTTTCACGTTGTAACTACCATTGTGTTGTCTTAAATTCAAACTGGAAAGCTTTACACACACAGTTTTTCCTTGGGAGCAAGGTTAGTAATGCATGAAAAATCTCTTGAAAAATAAAATTAAACCTCTGGGGAAAATATGGTTTAGTAATTGAGCAAGGAAGGGAGTTAAAACTGTGGAAATACTCCTCCTTAGATATCCGTGGGGTGCTTCAGGCTTTTGGGAAGCAGGAAATGGGAGAGAGAAATCTATACAGATTTTCTTGGGGAAGAACAGTGGTTATTTGGATTGAATATATACAGCTTCTGTGGAGCTGTCAGCTTAATTTCAAGCTGTAAGTCATTCTGGGAAATCCAGTGTGAAAATAAGTGAGGCTATGAATGAAAATGTCAAGTGATGTTTGCATTCTGTGCCCTGTTGGAAAAGCCTTAAGGGATGCCTTTGTGGGTGACTTTGGGTGACTTTAGCCATTTTAAGCAGTAAACTTGCTGCTACATCATTTCTGTCCCTGATCACTCATTCCTGGTGCTTTCATTGATCAGTTTTACTGACAGCACAGCTCTGACAATATTAACTTTGGAGGGGTGGGTGGGGGCAGAAGGTAAAATGCCCAAACGTAGGAGATGGGGGGTAAAATGGGTCAGTGCTTCAAAACAGAATCAATTTCTTCAAAAAGAAGAAATACTGTGAGTAGGTAGGATTGTGGAGTGGAGACCTCAACAGGGAGACCAGGCTGACCCTTCAGTCATAGCCTGCAGGAACTGATCTAAGTGGGTTGGAAAACCACAGCATTTTGGGAACCAGACACTGAAATGAACGGGGTGTTGAGGAAGCCACAGTGAAAGCTACCTGCTGATTTAAAATTACTGCAAGGCCAGGCTGGATGGGGCTCCAGGCAACCTGGTCTAGTGGAAAGTGTCTCTGCCCATGGCAGCAGGGTTGGAATGAGATGGTCCTTAAGGTTCCTTCCAGCCTAAACCATTCTGTGATTCTAAAATGCAGTAAGCAAATCCAGAAGTAGAAATAATAACTATAGAGAAGTTGCTCTTTATGATAATCTAATGATTCAGGGGCTTGTGGGTGAAAGGTGCAAGACTGTAACTGGAAGGAAAAGCATGGTAAGTTAAGACTGTAACTGGAAGGAAAAGCATGGTAAGTTCTCTCTCAGCTAAAGATGACTTTTAATGGAGCCAAGTGAAGTGTTGTGGCTTAAGAGTGCAGTTGTTTCCTGCTACAGGGGGAAAACTCAATACCTTTAGTGCTCTATTGTCACACATTGCCCCAATTCTAACACATTGTCTTTGTTCCCAGGTTAAAATGCCCCTATTGTCCAATGGAACAGAGTCCTGGAGATGCCAAACAGATATTTTTCTGAAGAAAAGTTTCATTATGCAGTTTGTAAGTGACACTCTGGATTTCAGGTGCATTTCAGGAGAATTAAAACACACTTGTTCCCTTTTATGCAGCAGACTGAGGACTCCTATGTTTGTATAAGCTAATGCTACAGAAACTTTGCCAACATTTAGTATATACATACCAAGTGGAAATGCTACAGAAATATTATTACCATAGGGCTTTACTATACTCTTGGTCTCCATACCTGATCAAGTTACTACACCAGCAGTTGTCATTCAATGCAGGTTTTTGTACTTAATTATATGGTGACTTTTTACTTTTTAAAAGCAGAAACTGATCACCCCCATTTGTTTAATATTCTTCCTGCTATTATTCTATCATTTTATTGATAACTGTCATCTTAGAGAATGTTTGTGGACAAAGTTTTATTTCCTGTAATGTGTACATAATTAAAGGTAAATACTTCAGAAAAAAAAAAAAGTTTGATAAATTGAATAGTCGGTATAAAACTAATTTGTATTTTTTTCGCTGAAAATGCTGTGATATATTCTGAGTTTTTCTTTCAAACATTTTTTCAACTTTTACATAGAATTCAAAGTAAATGTGCATATATATAAAGTATATAAAATATATAGCCCCGAGGGGCTACCTGTTAAAATCCATCACTAATTTATAAGGGTGATGTGTGGCTAAACTACTACTGGGGCAGAGAGGGAATAGCAAATCCTGTTCCTCTGGTTTCACGATCAAGAAGTTTGTATAAGAGAACATTCAATAAATTCTGAAGTGGAAATGCTTTTAGTTGATGACATTTGCTCTCTGGCCTTTGTAGTCATGTTCTTTGAACTTTGTATTCAGGATTAGGCTATAAATGTCATGTTGCTGTATAGTTTAATAGTCATTATAGTGTGCTATTTATAAACAGTTATCAAAACCAAATAAATTGTAGAAGTATTCATTGTTAAATGGGGGGAAAAGCATGTTCTGATGCAATCTACTGATCACGACTGCACTTGGCAGAACTGGGCCCTACATCGTATATTAGGAGGTAGCAAGTTTTCTGTAGCTTGAGAACACTTTGCTTCTAGCCTTGTTTTTGTAGTAGAATATTACTGCCATTGCCACTTTCTCTGCTAAATTTGTCATATGGTTGACTAGGTAAATTTGTACTCATAAAGGAGACGTAGATCACGGCAGTTAAATCTTTTTTAGTGTGCATATATTTGTATTTATTGCACTGTCCTATAGTAGGGCAAGCAGCCATAAGGCATGCAAAGCTACATGTAAAATTATATTTCTGTATTGTGTAGTTAAAAAACAACAACCCACCAACCCCAAGCTTGTCTGGTTGAACACTGACACACTGGTTGAATGCACTAGCACAATGCACTACAGAGAAGACCGTCTTTGGGAAATCTACACCTTTTGAATTTGTCACCTGACTGGAGAGACTGAGTCGGACTCTTATGGGATCAGTGACAATGGACAAACCTACAGAGACATTATAAAGTGAGGAGCGAGTCAAGGCACACAAATTTTAAACTTCAGATGTGTTTGATACATGTGAACAAATCCAGGTGTGTGATTTTCTGCAAAAGTTACCTTGTATTCACACTGAGTTCCAAACAGCCGCGTTACCAAGTGGTAAAATCAACAATAAACGGGTCAGGATATTATTTTCCATGTAGGTTTCCTAGTCTTGCTGAAATTGCTTTTAATATTTTATTTTGACTGGAATTGCTTAATGCTCTGGATCTATATGAAATGGCATATGAAGCAATTAAAAACTCAACAAACCCATCCAATAATCACAAACCCCCACACAACCAGCCTGAAGTATGAGTGCTGCATCTTTCTCTGTTAACACTGATGGTATTTTAGCACTGGTGTGAACACCAGTAAATGTTGATAGCTTGGAGCCCAAGGATGGAACAGATATTAAATGGAAATAGGGTACAAATTCACCTTGGTTACTAAATATCACCTTAACTGGTGCATGTTATGGATCCATAGCTGATTCAAAAACTCCGTTTTCACCAGATCATTGCCATTCTTTCCCTATCTGCCTGTCCATTGACTTAAAAATCCTTGCCTGCAGTTGTGCAGCTCCACCAACAGATGATGCTGATGGTTCAGTACTGAGGGTGGCTGTGCTCACCCTACCTGGAGGCTGTGCTGGCCATTTGGGAGCAGCTCTGCACTTGGGTTGGCACAAATAATCCAGTTAGCCCTGTGCAGTGATGTGGGTTCCCTCCTGCTACTGCCTGCTGTGCTTCTGGTAACTGGAGAACATACTTGAAGGGGAAGGTTACTAAAAACATCCATACTTAAAGTACAGTTGGCATCTGATATGTGTGCATTGTCCCTAATGGGGTGGGAATATCCAGAGTGAAAAAAAGTATTTGATTTTGAAGCTGTGGTGGTATCTGAGATGTGTCTCCATTACACTTTTGGACCAGATTGTGAAGCCTTGAAGTAGTCCCTGAAGTAGCCCTGTGTGTCCCAAGGGCCTTTTAGTGCTGCAGGCTGGGGGTAAAGACACTCAGTGTGTTTGTGTCTGTATCCAGATCACTGTGTCACCCCTTGGACTGTGCTGGGTTGCAGCTGGTGCTTCTCCCCTTTGCAGACTGTCAGAACAGCAGCTCTGAGCAAGTGGAGCATCCACACCATCAGTGGTGTGGATGGGCATCAAGTCAAGAATTTTTTGACCATGCTTGTATAAAGTTTAACTTATGGGTTCTCTGAAAGTAATGGATGTTTATAAAATAGATTTTCATAGCAGCAGCTTGTTCATAGTGTCAGTTCAATGTCTATTAATAGACTTGAATTTTAATTTTTGTAAATGCCTTAAATAGGAAATGTATTGTGATGTGTTCTTGCCATGTTTCAGGTCTGACTTGTGTTATAAAGCATTATCAAAACCTCAAAAGAGCAGGAAAGGAAAGTAGCACATAGCCTTTTTAATCTTCAAAGATATTGTTCATTTTTGGCTGTCATTTACACAAAGTTCATGTCCTCACCTCCTGTTAGTACTCTGGATGTTCGTCTGCTCTCTGAAGTGTTTTTTAATTAAGCCCTTTCCTGCTGTGACCTCAGCACTGCACATTGAAACTAGGCATGGCTGAACTAACAATCTTCCCTCCTAAAAGCAGCATTCCTCTATGGAAACCCTGTATTGATTTCAGTCTCCCCTCTGTGACCTTAATTAACGTGTGGAGAAGCTGGAGTGGATGCTGTGTGTTACCAGTAATGAGTTGGAGCTTCTGATCTCTGTTGGCTTAGACCTGTCTCCATCCTGTTGCTTTGAATCTTTCTTCTTGACACTTTACGGGATGGCTGCTGCTAAAATTCAAGGTTGAAGTTACTTTTCTCTCGGAGCTGACTTGCCAAGTTAAAGGCAGTAAGTTTGGGTTAGATTTTCCTTGCAAGGTTTGTTTGCCCACTGCAAGATGCAGGTTTTCTTTCTGTGTTTATCACTTCAGAGGCTGATTTGTCTCTTGGGCAGGGAGGGATAACATGGTCCTTAATCTATCCCAACCTTTGCCCCTTTCCTTTTGTGAGTAGGAGACTGAAGTGTAGGGAAAGAAGCTTTTGGAACAAGACATTTTAAAAAAAGAGTGGCAGCAATGATTTGTAGTGAGTAAAGCTGTAATGTGGTGTTAGATCATTACTGTGAATTTAATTCAAGTCTAAATATGTGAAAAGGAAGAGCTGTTTGCAAAAATGTATATTTGTGAGACGAGAGTGACTTAATCTTTCTTGATGACTTCAAATTTGCATTAAGTTAGCAGTCCTGTAGAGAAATACAGGGACTGGAGTTGTTTACAGCCTCCTACAAGCTCTTACTGAGTCCTACTGGGCCTATATTTAGGAACTGGTGTTTTGATCACACTGACGTGAGAAACGAAGCTCACTCCTCAAAATTAAGAGTTTAATAAGAGATAATAAGGGACACATCAATAAAGCAAAAGTAACAGTGCTGGGTGTGTGGCAACAGCCAGAGGCACACCCAATTCTTTTGCAAGCAGTGCTTTATGCTGTTGCAGTTGCTTTCCTTTCCCAAGTGACTTTGCACAGTTTTGGAGCCCGTGTACCAAAAATCCTCCTCAGGTTGCCACAGCATTGCACAAGTCCACAGCTCCAGTCTCCAAGGGTCTGCCAGGGAGGCACTCTGGGGTGGTCTTCTGATGCCACTTTAGGCTTGGTGTTCTCCTTTGATGGTACCTTGTTCTCTGCCTGTGCTATCTTGGTTATACATTTTGCAAGAGCAGTTATATCTGGTGATACATCTTTTGCAAGTACACTTATATTTGTGATAGCCTTGCTTCGTTGCACAATATTTCTTACACTGCCCACAAAAGCAATTACAATTTGCACTATAGCTACAGGATTGGTTACAATTTATAATAATTGGTGAAAGCAAATGCATAATAGCAGAAGATAGCTGTTACATAGCAGATTGTAACAGGTATGAGCTTCTCCATTATTAGTTTGGAGCAAGTGTGCAATTAGGTGCCCATCGACCTCTGAACAAACTCATTACTTCTACTCCTCTTGGAGTGTCATTCTCTATGCCAGACCCCAGTTTGCTCTGTGTCAGGCTGTAACAGCTTCCAGCCTTTGTCTCTGCACCCAGCCCAGTCAGCTCCCTGTGGAACGAGAGCCTCTGCCTTGTGCTGTAACCAAAAGCTGTCAGATCTGTAGGGCCTGTCCAACAACACCTTCCTGCATGCACAAACAAGCACCCTGGAGCTGCTTCTCTGCACTCCAGCTCAGCCAGTCCTCTTACTCGTGCAAGCAGCACTCCAGGCTCCTTGCCCAGACATTGCCACTCAACCACAAACCCAGCCAGTTTGCTCTGAACTTGCAGGATTTGCTAGAGGTGAATGTGTGCAGGGCTGCAGTTGCTCTTGGCACTTTCCCTTCTCACTGCTGCACTGATATTTGCAATTGCTTTTTAACATTTTAGTGCAAAAGATGTGGTTTTGGGTTTGCCTTCTACTGGTACTGTATTAGTAGGGGTGCAAAGGTCTTCTAAAGAAAATCCAGATTGTAAATGGGTTATAAAGATAATTGTTTCTCAGCTTTGCCTGTCGGTGGGAAATGTTACAGGCTCTTTTGAGCCATAGATTTAAATCCAAGGTCAGTGCTGGGTGCAGCTGAGCTGAGCTGGAACACAAGCTGATCAAGGGACTGTGTGGAAGGAAGAGCTGGCAAAGGAAAGTCAGCATAGATTTGGAGAGCTGTGCTGGGTCACTGCCTCTGCTGGATGGTTCTGTGGTGAATTCGGTCATTTTTGGGATGTTCAGTGAGAAACTGGGGCAGTGACTGCAAAAGGGTTTGTTTTGGTGCTCACCCCAAGCTGTTCTGGTCCCCTCAGCCTTGTGACCTGCTGAAGGGAGGATTGTGCTGCTTTTGCAGCAAAGGTGGAATCAGAGCAGTTCAGTGCAGTTTATTGGGTGTATTTGTAAAACATACTAAAATTTAAGGAGCTCAGTGATAGAAAACCTTGTGTAAGAAGAGACAGTAGGACAGGTTTTACCCTCTGGATATCTTGGGATGGACAGCAGTCTGTGAACACGTAGGATCTCACAGAAAATCCACAGGTGGAGAGCTGGATTTGCTTTTCTTACAGGCTTAAGCTAACTCATGATATCTGTTGCAGAGGTACTAGAGGTCAAAAATGGGAAGATTTCCACCGTGCAGTGGATCTGGGGCTCTGTTCAGGGGGGTGATTACCACTGTCAGTGTTGTAGTTCTCTTTTAGAGGTTGATATCCTGTGCAAATGAAAGACTGCAGAAAAAGCATCAACAAGCAAATCCGACAAAATGATGAAAAAACCCAAACCCAAAGATTTCCTACTCCCAGTTCTTCACTGCATCAATCTTGCCTGAATCAATATTGCTTCAGGACTGGGGTCTTGGTGCAGCACTGCAGGTGGAGCATCACTATTAGTGATGTCAAATAATAATGCACAAATATATGTCTTTTTTATTGCTTGGGGTTTTATTTTGCTCTGTTTATCCTACATTAGGATTCCAGGCAGTAGTGAGGATTTTGTTGTACATGTGTTCATCTTACTGAAATGCTTTTTTGAATATAAATATCCATGTCCTGTTTCTTCCCCCAGGATTGTCCTCTGTAGGCTCCCGAGCAGTAGAACAGGTGATAAATAATTGATCTCTGGGTCAGGACATTGTAATTTAATTTGGAAGAATAACAAGGCTTACAGGGATTGCAATACAGAAGAATGCTTTTGCTCAATTTTCTGAACAGCTTTCTGTTCAATGTTCATACATTTAATTTTGATGTGTGTCACATGCCACATTCAACGACATTGAGTAGAGAAAATACATTTTCAAGGTAATGCTTCCTATGCATAACACATGGCCTTTTGTTGGGAAAGAACCCCTAATGCTGCAGTCAGATCATTGCACCTCCTTTGTACAAAATCATTGGAAAGAGCTGGAGTGGGAGGGGAAGGTCACTCTGAAATTGTGCAGGTGATTTTTGGGAAGATATCCAGGCAGTGACTCTAACAGGGATCCTTCTCTTGCATTGTGTCCTGGTTATCCCATGCCTCCCAAAGCAGCCAGAACATCCACCCATCCCCCTGTGGGGCAGGGCTGTGGTTTCAGGCCACAGGTGCATCTAGAGGGGGTTGTGGTGAGCCTTCCTTCGACGCAGCACGATGGTGGTGGCCAGGAGCTGGAGCAGCAGGAGACAGAGGCCTGCCAAGGGGACCCAGAGGAAAACGAGACAGAAGAAATCCGGGTCTTCCAGCGTTCTGCTGCCTGCAGGAATAGAGGAGAGGGAAGGTCCCCTAGGTGCTCACAGCTGGTGTTACAGCCAGTTCTGGTGGAGCCCAGGGCCCTGCCTGGTGTGCCTGAGGCAGAGAGCTTCCCTGGGCCTGCAGTGGTGTTCCACTGCTGTCAGCATTTCCTGGGAACTGGAGGGAGGACACGTGGCCAAACGCTTTCCAGTGTCCTCTAGGGAGGCTAAAAGCAGACCTGGGCCTCGAGGCTCTACCTTCCCTCCCCCTGTTCCTGGTGTGCCCGGGACATGAGACATACTCATGCTTTGTACATCATCCTTTGCCTTTCCTATGGGGGATGAAATGATGGGCATTAATCCTACTAATTCTGCTAAGGCTGTATGGATTTTCACTCTCCCCCATCCCAAAATATCTGCAGAATCCCCCTTTGGTGTCAGTGGATAAGGCTCTCCTTCCCTGCATCCAGGCTACCTGGATCTGGTGTCTTCAGGCAGGAGTCCTTTGCAGTGATGCCTCACTGGGTTGTGTGTCCTGGTATGGTGGGTGCCACTACAATGGTGGCTGTAAGTGAAAAGGCTGAATTGAGCCTTTAGGGAAGTACAATAAAATAATTCTCTCCTGCCTTTCTGCTCTCCTGCCTGGGCATGGCTGTTCCTGTGCACAGCAAAGGCCTCAGCACTGGGGCAACTTCATAGAGCCAAGCTTGGATGAGGTCTCCTTAAAGAGTCTCTGTGGATCTTCTCTCCCTCCCAACCCCAAAGTGCCTGCAGGATCCCCACTGCTATCAGTGGACCAGAGTGCAGCCCTTCCCCTCTCCCTCCCTCTGTTCAGGTTACCTGGATCTGGAGTCTTGAGGTTGGGGTCCTCAGTTGTGCCACGCTTGGGG
>VYXF01004469.1:203206-282815 GCA_013397295.1 Polioptila caerulea | reverse complement strand
TGGCACAAGCCCACGTCTGTGCCCTGCCGGGTCCTTCCTGGGTCACGTCCAGGCAGTGCTCAGCCTCGTGCAGGGGAGGGCCTGTGCCTGCTCCCTGCCTGTCCCAGTGGGATTTACTGGCATTTACTGGGATTTACTGGGATTTACTGCCTGTGGATGCGAAGCCACAGCCTCCGCCGCAGACCTGGGAAGAGACAGTGTCCATCAGCCCTGGGACCCCTCCCAGATCACCATCCCACTCCTGGGCTGCCCCAGGGCCTGGCACCCCTCGGGGTGCTGCAGGATACTCACGGTAGAGGCGGTAGGCAGTGAGGACCAGGCTGAGCAGGAGGAGCAGGACACCAGTGGCCAGTGGGATCCAGATCAGGGAACTGCAGGGACCTGGAGAGGGGAGAGAACTCAGCACCCAACACCACCCTGCCCCAGCAGCTTGGGGGGATGGAGTGTGGGGTGGGGAAGGGAGAAAAGCAAGGTCCTCAGAGGAGCAGTGGAAGATGTGACCATCACCCTGGGGTATCCTTCGAAGGATGCACAACACAATCACAGAATCACAGAGTGGGTACAGTTAGAGGAGACCACAGTGGGTCACCTGGCTCAACCTCCCTGCTCAAGCAGGGTCATCCCAGAGTACGTGGCACAGGATTGTGTCCAGGTGGCTTTTGCATATTGGTAAGGGAGACTCCACAATGTCTCTGAGCAGCCTGTTCTGGTGCACAGTCCCCCTCACAGTAAAAAAGGCATTGCAGGGAACTTAGCTCTGGGGTCACAATAACCTAAACTGAAATATATCCTAAAGCTGTGGAAATCCCAGGGAATCCCTCCTACAGGCTCTGTCAGAGCAGTGGGTCTATCAGGACCCAGACCCTCACTCCTGCAGGGTGACATTGTGGTGGCCCCACCCCAGGACAAACTCCAGCTGAGCCCTGAGCACCCCAAGAGCTCAGCAAACCTCCTTTTCCAGGCAGCCTGAGCTGAGACAGTGCCATACCTTCCCTGCTGGCAGCTTTGCTTTTGGTTACCCTCGGCACAGGCTTTTTGGACACCGGTGTCTGTGCGGTCTTTGGAGGCAGAGGCAAAGCATCAGCTGGGGGATGAGGAGACAAAGAGGATGGTCAGTGGGGCACTGAGTGCAGCAGAGATCTCCAACAGCAGGCAAGAGGGGCTGGGAAGTTTGGGCCTTGGAACAAGCCCCAGCCAGCAACCCCTGCAAAAGGCTGTGCCACTCAGAGGGGTGAGCTTGACCTGAGCCCCCTGGGGCTCACAGAAGTTACCAAGAGCTTTTAAAGGTCTTAATAAAACAATGTACCAGGCAAAGAAGGGGAGAAGGCTAATTCAGGGGAAACCTCCAAATCTGCTTGAGTGACATTTGCTGCCTGCCAAGCATAATCTCACCAGCATTGCCTAAAATCATGGGTAACAGGAGATTTCAGTAGCACTGGAATGTTTTAGGGGATCCCTAGATCTTTTCCTTATTCACATTGCTCTAATCTTTGCTCAACATTCTATTTTTTTTTTTCTGATAAAATGAGGGCAGGATTTATTATGGCGTATCTGAATTACAACAGAACACATTCATTTCTGAAAAAAGTTGGCCAGGAAAATATGCCAGTAGTGTCATTAAATAGCTGCATGTCTGACTGCTCAAACTGTATTTATTAAAAATTTTAGGTGATTACAAACTATTTTTTTTTCTGTTTCTATCCAGGATGTAAATTCCTACAGAAACTATTGCTCTTTTACATAAAAAGATGAGACATCAAGGCTCTGGGATTTATCTAGACAACTTCTCCCTTACATTTTAATAGGGGAAAAAAACTTAAAGACAATTTGTTTTATCATAAGAACTAAAAGGAAAAAAAAAAAAAGAAAATACCCAGCAAAGCCTGAATCCTCCCAGAGCACCTGCTGCTATTTATTTTTTAATTGGCGTCCTTGATCAAGCTGCATTTCAAGCCTGTTTTTCATGCTTTGCACAGAGATATGTGCCCAGATGTTAAAAAACAATTCTCCTTTATCTTCAACCAGCTTTTCTCTGAGCCTGCAAGAATCCAAAAGGGATTTCTCATCCAGTTCAAGGTACAGACTATATTTGCAAAAAAAAACCCAGAAAAACTGGGACACTGGGTCTGATTTAGAGTCAGAAGCTGTAGCAGCATTTCAGTTAAATAAGTTATTTGTATCTTAGTTAAATAAGTTATTTGTCTCCCTAAAAGTCTGCAAAAATAGAGGCTTAATCCCACTTCAAACACATTAGTTTTTTTCTGCATCAACTACTGCTCTGTGGTCAAAAGGAAAATGGGCTGAAAAGAGCTTCTGTCTGACCCAGATGTCTGTAAAGCCTCTCTCCTCCCATGACACCTGCAGAAAACTGTTATTTCTGTTTGGACCTCCCCAGGGATTGTGGGTTGTGAGCTTTGAGGAATAAATCCCATTTCAGTATTTTTTTGAAGGTTGGTCTTGAAAGCTGCCATTAGATCCACCCCAGAGATGTGAGGGCGATGCTCTCTGGCCTTGATGCTGCTCTTGTCACTTGGAGTGAGGGTAAGAAAGAATTATGGCATGGGAGGACCTGTGAGCTGAGCAGGGCACACATCCAGCCTCTCCAAAGTACAGCAGGGAATGAGAAAAACACAGGGCATGGCAATATCAGGTCTTCCCATGGAAACCCTAAAGCACTAGGACCAATCCTGTGCTCAAGGCATGCCCACAGCAGAACAACTGCTGATGGCAAAAGGACTATCACATGAAGCTGGCCTAAATTTTAGCTATTTTCTGTATTTCCTGCTTTATCCAGTCCCTTCAGAAAAACCCGAGAGCCCCAGCCTTGCAACTCAAAACTGGGAAGAATCCACCAAAACTCATCACTCCTTTTCATCACAGCCTAGTGGTGGCACATTTGGAGCCCCGAGGGTGCTGCTTACCCACTCTGAGCTGGGTCCCACTGCCCAGGAGGAGCTGGGAGGACTGGGAGACAGAGCAGTAGTAGGTGCCGCTGTCCGAGGGGTGCAGGTGGCTGATGTGCAGGCTGTAGGAGCTGTGGGACCTCGCCTCACGGACACTAAACTTGTCCTGGCTCACATTTGTGCCGTACGTGGCTTTGCCCAGGGTGTTGGAAAACAGCAAGAACTCGAAATGTTGCCTCTCCTGGCTCCAGCGGTACCAGTACACCCCGGTGTGCTCCTTCTTCAGCTCACAGAGGATTTCAGTTTTGTTGTTAGTTTGGCTCAGAATATGCTCTGGAGTTTGGGTTAAAAGTAGAGCTGTATAAAAACCTAAGGAAAAAGAGAAAGATGCAGTTATTATTTTAATTGCGTTGTTTTCTTGTGAGCAAAGTACAGATTTTCTTTGTGGGCTTAATAAAATCATGTAGATACACGGACCAGGGGGGTCACACGAGTGAGAAACAGGAGGACTTTTGTTAGGATGCTCCCATATTTCCTCAGAGGCCTTTTTGGGTTCCCCACCTATTGTTTTGGCTGAGCCAAATTATACAGGTAGACTTTTCTCTGTAAACACTCATCTAGGGAGGAGGCTCACTGGCAGGGAGAAGGATGGAGGGATGGTTTTGATGGTGTCCTCAGGGCTGTATGTGCAGGGAACAGCATCCCTGCCTGTTCCTGTGGGTGCCCCTCTCCTGCCCTCCTTATCTTTATCATTTTTCAGACATTTTACCCCTTTTTCAACAAATTCTTTGCGTCTCAACAGATTTCCCAAGTTTTTCTTCTACAGATGCAACACTGATAAATATCTCAGGGGCAGAAAAAGAGACCAAAAAATGTGCAAAACATCTCAAAATGAGCTAATTTGATATTAGTTTTCAGACAATAATATTTTCCAGAAGAATTTTGAGACATGGGTAAGGAGAGGGAGTGAGGGGTAGCGGTGGGGTTCATAGCTTTGGTTTGGCATTGCATTTCCCTGTTTGGGCTTTGCAGCTTTTGTGGAAATTATCTGAGTCTTGTTTGTCCCAGGCAGATGTGAGGGGTGTCTGTGTGAGCGAGGATGTGTCCTTGTGGAAAGGGTAACAGGTAACTTGTGATCCTTGCTGTTCAGCAAACAGCCCTGCAAAGCTGCAGATACTCTGAGGCCGAGTGAAAAACAGCCCTCTGGAGATAAGGGTACTCCTGCTTCCCCCAGCTCTATCCCAGGCATGTTTTAGAACTGTACAAAAACCTCAATAATACGTGTTTCTTGCCTCTTTTTGCTTCAAAATGTTCCTTTTTCTTCAAAATTCTCAGGTTACTTACAGCAGTTTTTTCAGCCTCATGCAGCCCTGTAAACTCGTGGGGATGTGTTGGCATGACCCAAGAACATCTAAAGCCATTGAGGTGGCACAAGATCCTGATGTCTCCCCTGTTCCCAAAGGGACAGGCAGAGGAGAGGGCTCTGGGGACTGACAGGGGTCCAGAGCCTTCCTCTGTCCCCACACCAGTGACTCCATTGCTGCCAGTGCTGCAGAACACTAACATTGCAATGCCAAAATTCAAGTGCTGCACAGCAGCTGCAGCATTTCGCCACATCCTCTGGCTCTGTAACAACATTAATGTTTCCTTATTATTAAGATACATAATTTTAAGGTTTTAGAGTGTAATTCTCTCAAATTTTGTCCTGGCAAACACCTGTGTGGTTTTTTTAGGGGGTGAAATGTGTGTGGCCATGGCATATGGGGGCTTCAGGGTCTCCTTGAGTGCCCGGAGGTCTGCCTCTGCCAGGCATGGGAAACATAACTCTCCATGAAAAACTTAATCCTTGACGTGTTGGAGACACTGTTATATAAGTCAGAAAAGATAAGAAGAGATTCTGGAAGATCTCAGCTCAGCACCAGTGGTCAAGCCAGGAGTGAGCTGGGATGGAGTCAGAGCAGAAAACTCATCCTCAGTCATACCTTCAACCCCAAAACCTCCCTGTTCCCTCTCAGGGGACCATGGGCAGTCACAGTGCTTGGCCAGACCAGCCTGCAGCACCTTAAAAATGGCCCCTTTTCCTTTTGCATGGGCAAAGCAAACTCATTTATTGAGGTTTTCTGTGAGTGGGCTTCCCACCTCACAGGTATATAGGATATCAGAACCTGTAAGCAAGAATGGTTTTATAACACACCAATTCCAGCTGTGGCCCTTGGGAAGTACTCAGTCTTTGGGTGATGTAGAAAATTTGATGGGATGTTTATCATCTTTGTGTTACACAGGCAACAGAGAGAGGAGCTATTTTAACTTCTCCATTAGCAGCTTCCTACAGTCCATCTGCACTGAGGGTGCAGTAAAATCTCTGTGGTGTCTATATCATTATGTATTGAAATATGAAGAGAATATAGAACAGAACAGAGTAGAATAGGATAGAACAGAATAGAATAGACTATTTCAGTTGGAAGGGACCTGCAGCAACCAACTAGTCCTGCTTCCTGACCAGTTCAGGGCTGACCAAAACCTAAAGCATGTTATTCATAGCATGATCCAAAATTATTGGAAATAGGTAATAAATATCCTGTAGATCTATACTGTGATGGTACATTTAATCTTCCATCATCCAGCTGCTGGAGTGTGGTGGGGGAGAGGCTCCAGCAATGATTTCAGGTGCCCTCAACCCTAAAGAGACGTGTCCCTCTTACCTGGGATCTGGAGGCAGACGCAGAGATGGAGCCATGGCCGGGCCATGGTGGCAGACTCGGTGACGGAGGGGTTTTGTGCCAGTTCCCCCTTTCCACTCGCTGTCACCTCTTGGTGCCAGGGCTGGCTTCACCTCAGGAAGTCCTGGCCCCCCACTGCGCAGATCTCTCACCAGCAGCTGCCAAAGAGCCTCTGCCACAGCAGCACCTGGAGCCTCAGCCCAGCAGCTTCTTCTGCGCCGAGCCCCAAACCCAGGAGTGCATCAGGGCAACAGCCCTGTGCTCCCCTCCAGCACTTCACAGGGTACACTTAAATCCCCTTTAGAAAAATAAAACCAAGAAATCTCACTGATTTTTAATTATGGTTTCTTCATATTTCACCGCCAAGTTATTCCTCCTTCTTTTAATCTTCTTCTATCCGATCAAAAAATTACAAATGTAGGACTATGGCCTTAAAGATAAAAGCATGAAAGAATGAATTTTGGCTGTTTTTTCCCTGTTGAAATAAAAAAAGCATTCAAAACAAGGAAAATATACAGTTTGATCTGTAGGGTTCTTTTCTTAATCAGAATTTATAGCAGGAGGTGTTTTTTTTTCTGGAAATTGCTGAACACCAGACCAACCCAACATAAAGCAGAGATGTGAGAAATGATGATCACAGAAAGCTTTGAAATCAAGAGCAAGAAACCTCAAGAAAATTTGTGGCTGAAAAGCCACAAAGATGGGGAAATTCTGCTGGGGCTCCCCACCTCACAGCGTGTGCTGCTTTGGTAGCTGTGACAGCATGCAGCTCATAGGCAGAAATATTTAAATGATAAAATATCAAAATTACTTTGAAATGTCTGTGAGGAAGAGGTTTGAAGCACTTGGGGTTTAGGATTCAAAGACAAGTACATGAGGTGAAATTATGGAGATTAACTGGTGTCAGCAGACTTCAATATTTTCATTTTTGGGAAAAAAATAGAAATTATTTATTGTTTTTGTTTATTTGCTGCCCTCTTGGCTGCCAAATGAGATTCAGTTTTCTTTTATGTCCCCCTCATGCAGATACTTGTGGCCCTTACAATGCCCCAGCGTCTCCCCAGGGAAGGGAATCTCACATGAGGGCAGTGAGAAACCTCCCCCAGGGCTGAGCTGGCAGATGAATAGGAAAAACAAAATTGCATCTTCTACACTGTAAGCTTTTGGTCTGTTTTGTACCAGATTTTTCCATGGTGCTGTAACACCTCCTCTCCCCATCACTGTTTAAATTAATTTCCTGCTCAAAGCAGGTTGCTAACTCCAAAACCCTTGCCACAAAAGGCTCATCTGCTAAACTTTAGGGTGGGCTAAACTGCTCCTCAACTCTTTCCTGACAGGAGAAGGCAATTTCAGTGTTCTTAAACCCATTCCAGGATTTTTAAACTCTTGTTTTCAGAGCTGAGCCCTTGATATGAGCTGCAGCAACTCTGCTGTCCTCACCTTCTGCTCATCTTTCCCCTTTTGTTTCACATCACAACGAGATTGGGCCCTCCCTAGAATGAGGTGAAACACTTCTGTTTTCTGAGGTGGAAGGACAAGGAGTGCCTGTATGAGAAATGCCACTGCAAGTGAATTTTCCCTTCATCCCTGTGGTGAAGTCTGTGAGCTGAGCCCAAAATCCCCAACTGCTGCAATGGTTGTGTCCCTCTTTTCCCACTGCTGCTGTCACCTGGAGCAACTTCTGGCTTCCTGGCCAGGACAAGAATTTTTTCCCAGAGGTGGTTTTTGCCATCATTACAACCTCAGATTTGGCAGTGTTACACTGGAATGACTCCCCAGGACATTATTGCAGCTTTAGAGAAAACAAAAGGAATATATGAAATGTAAAAGCATAATGTACTGGAACATGGATTGAATGTAATTTATTTTAAATTGCTGTTTATACACAGTGGAGCTGTTCACCAGTGGCCAAGCTGTTCTCAGGACTGGCTGTTGCTCCAACAGGAAAACATTTTGGAGGAGGGACACCTTTGTCTGGCAGAATATCACTGGCAGAAGTCAAAGCACTGTGTGAACGTGCAGGAGACAGCTGATGTTTATAACATTCCCACATTGTTTGGGGCTGCTATCCTGGGAAGAAAATGGGAGGAAAGAAGGCTGTAAGTTGATCTTATCTGTTCACACAAGTAAGATTTGTTGGTGACCTTGCTGAGGAATAGCAGCTCTTAATCACCAGTGTTTGGCTCACAGCTGGGCTGTGTTGGGGTAGAATATTTGAATTTTGGTGTATTTGAATTATGTAGCAGCACAATTTCTAGGGGAATTTTATTCTTTTTCTGAAATTAAAGACCACCATCTCTGTCCCCAGCCCAGCTAACTCCCTGTGAACCCACCCTAGTGGGAAACAGCCCCTCTTCTTTTTCCAGCCTGCATCCTGCCCACTTCACCATACTGAGGTTCATTTCTGGTGCTTTCACCAGCTTTTCTGCATTTTTTACTCTTTCTTTTCCCCTTGTTGTGAATTTCCTACAATACAGTGTTTGTTTTGGAGGGCTGGAGCAAAGCATTAGTGTAGAAGAACAGGGTTTAGAGCCAAGAAGCAGGGCCTGGCTGGGGTTTCATCTCTGTTGAACTCTCATGCTGCAGAGGAGGTTAATTGCAGCTGGGCTGTAAATGCCAGGCTAGAGACTACCATAAAACCAGAGAAAAATTCATTCTCTCTGTGCTTTTGAGGCTAAAAGGACTGATTGTGGGGGTCAGGGAAGGCTGCTTGGCCTCCAGGCCAGTCCAACACAAGCCAGTACTGCAGTATGTAGGAATAGGATCTGCTCTGGGGGTGAAGGGGTGCAGGATTGAAACTCCCAGGGGCTCCAGGAGCCATGTGTGAACATTTTTTTCCTTTTTACATTTTTTTAAAAACGGTTTTATTCTAGGAGGGTTTAGCTTCTGGAAATTTTCATTAGATATAAAAGCAGTAATGGAAATTATAGCATTTTCACTGAGTGAAAGAATTGGTACCCTTTTCTCAGTGTAATAGCAGAAAAAAAACCCCAAAACAAATGGGTCAAGTGTTCTAAACTTCTCCAAGCTAAGATGTGGTTTGTATGGTGAGGCTAAGGGGTCCATCTGCTTTTGCAAGTACAGATTTACAGCTGCAATTCAGCTGATGTAGTATCACAGTGGAGGCTCCTGACATCTCATGGGGTAACCCCAAGATCCTTGTCAGTGTGTGATGAGCTGGCCTGTGGTACACAAAAATGCTGCTTTTAAAGACCAGATGCCAAAATGTATCTAACTAATGACTTATGTGAATTTTCCTGTCATTTCATCCTTCCCAAGCAAACAGATCTGTGCTTGGGAGGTGGTTTGGCAGGACTGTGTTTGTTAGAGGTGTCAGGTGTGAGCTTCTTGTGTGAACACACCCCAGGTATGTTTGCTCACAACAAATGCCCAGGTGCTAATGGGGTGTGCAGTAAATGAGGGGGCCATGGCGGGGTTTGGAAGGATGGACGATCAGAGGACAGGCTCCAGCTCTCCCTCTTCAGGACATTCGGTGGAAGCAGAAGTTTAGTGTGAACCATGACTAATCCTGGACCTCCCCACACAGATAAGGGGCAGTGCAGGTGCTGCCGTGTGATCTCAGCTTCCCTAATCAGTGTTGAAGAGGATAAGGAAAGACAAGGAAAGTGTCCTTGGGAAGGCAACACATGGAGGAGGAAAAGCCACCAAGGAAGTAAACACAGGTGTCACCAGCCCCAAACAACAACCTGCCATGGCTATAAAAATCACCAGGCTGAGACTTCGTGACACCTTTACCTTAAAGGTGCTGGATCTGCTGGACCTCTGCAGAGACCATCTCCAAGCTCCTGGGACTGCCAGAACATTCAGCCGAGGATTGGTGAGATCTTATTACTGGGGTCCTACTCTGTCTCTCCTTTGCTTCTCCCACTCCCACATCCCTTCCCCGTTCCCTCCCTGGGAGCCGGCGGCTCACGGCAGCTGCCGGCTCGGCCACGGCCTCCTGCTCCCACCTTCCCCCCGCCTTGTGCCCAGGCTCGGTGTCCCCCCGGGGGGCTTTTCGGAGGGACGGGTTGCAGGGTTGCAGCCTTGCTTTGTGGAGGGGTTGAAGGGGCTGTCAGTGCTGCTGTGTTATGGTAGTTTTGCCCTGAGACGGAGCCGTCTTTGATCTCGTCCCCTTCACAATGATGAGTGACATTGTTAGCAGCTGGAAGCTGGAGCAGTTTGTGCTCCAGAAGTGTCTCCCCCCAATTTGGTCACCAGGGTCTTTCCAGGGCCCAGATGCGTACCAGCAGCTGTGCCAGCAGTGGGAGAGCTGGTCGGAGGAGAACAAAAAGCCCAAACCCACTAACAAGTGTAAGAAGCGAGCGGCTTTGCAGGGTTTGCTGATGGTAGGCAGGGAGTTGTCCAGATTGCTGAAGGAGGCTCTTGAGAATGTGCAGACCTTGGAGCAGGCCAAGGAGGAGCTCAAAATCCAGGTGGACAACCTGCGGGCGGAGGTGCAGGGTCTGTGCGGGGACTCTCTGCGGAGCGCAGTGGAGATTACCCGGCTGGAAAACAAGCTGGGCTATGAGAAGCTGAAAACGGAGGAGCTGAAGAAGGAGGTTGGCAAGTGGATCGGGGAGACCCACGATGCGCAGAGCGCGGTGCGGGCGGTCCTGCAGGACGTCCAGCGGGACCGCGGCACTGGCCCCGACCACAAGGTATGCCATGCCAAGATCCAGGAGCTGGAGGCTGAGCTGGGGGTGTCAAGGGGCATTGTGGCTGCCATTAAAGGCAAGAGGACCCCGATGGGGAATGGTGAGGGGGAGGACTCCCTGGACCTGCACCCACCCCATTATGATTATGAGGATGATGTGTGGAGTGCTAATGGCCCCACCAGGCCGTCCCCCTACGCTCCTCTGCGGGAGGAGGTGTGCCAGCTGCAAGTAGGGGAGGTAGAGGTTTCCAAAGATAAAAAGGTCCCCCATGATGAGCCAGTCAACCATGTCCCACTCCAGCCCATAGACACCAACAGGGCTGTGCTCTGGTTTACCCCTGAGCAGCTTAAGACAGTGGGGAAGATGCTGGGGCCACTGACAAAGGAGACAGCGATTAACTGGCTGTCCAGGGTCCAGCGTCTGCCCAAGTGCCAGAACGGCAACTTTGTGAGTGACCTGATAGACATTGTGAGAAAGTGCATGAAACCGGATGATTTTGCATCACTGCCGGGGGATGTGCAGATGGGCAATGTCCAGGATATTGGGGATGTCCAGCTGGCCGTGCTGAAGGTGTTCTTCCCAGAGGTCAACCCCCTAGTGCTCTTCCACCAGGAGAAGCAAAACCCCGAGGAGAGGCCCGATGCCTATGTTAACCGTAAAAAGATGCTCTACCAGATGGCCGGGCTGCCTGGCTCAAAGGACTCCCCCCTCAATTTTGACAGGCCTGAATTCAAGGAGCCACTGGTGGTGGGGCTGACGCCCCCACTGCGGGTGATTGCTGGTGGGGATGCAGCCAAAAAGCCTCTCTCAGAGCTGGAGCAGATCCTGAACCAGAATTTTGAGCTGCAAAAGCAGGCATTCCCTGGGTACATGTTGGGGGGGAAGAAAGGGAAAACCTTGGCCATGTCTTTCCAAAATTCAGGGATGAGAAAAATGCAAGGAGACAACCGAAAAGATCCTGATGGCAAGGGGGGGTTGGGGAAGGAGAACCAGCAAGGGATGAGGTTTCAGAAGTCTAACCCTTGGCGGGCTGAGCTGAGGAAGCGCTTGATGAAATACGAGAAACAAGAGGACATTGATGGCTTGCCGGATGCGGAGCTCTTCCAAAAACTGGCCCTGCATGAGGCCAAAAAGCACAGCAGCTCCCACCCGATTGACCCGGGGTCTAAGGCTCAGCAATAGGGCTGCCAGGCACCCGCATCGCCCCTTTTTGTGGCACCGATTAAGACCGATTTGTGGGGGCGCCTGATAGTTGATACAACTATTGGAGGAGGGGTGCTTGGACAAGTGATGTTAATTGATACTGGTGCCTCTTATTCAATTCTGAATATGGCCCCCGGCAGAGCCGGGATCTTCCAAACTTCTGAAATTATTGAACTGACAGGGCCGAACGGCCAGAAATCCTCAGTGCCGTTCACAGGGCCCATACCCTTTGAAATTGGGGCTGCCAAAGGGTCTGAAAAATTTGGGAAAATGGAAATGAAAGGAAAGCCAGGAATTTTAGCCATCTCTGCACTGACAAATATGGGGGTGGTGGTGGACCTGGCAAACCAAGCATTGCTACACTGCCCACAAATTGATTTGCCTGTCATCCCTGCAAGCCACAGGGTGATGTCAGTGAAAGCCCCTGAAATCCTGGTCCACCCTGAGTGGGAGCCCCGGGTGAAACGGGTCACAGAGAAGTTCCCCCAGGTCTGGGCAAGGAGCAAGCTGGACTGTGGGCAGATTGATGCTGCTGTGTCAATCAAAGGGCCAGATCCCCCTCCTCAGCTTCAGCCCTGGTACCCAGCTGAGGCTGAGGACAGCTTGTGGGACACAGTCAAAACCTTGCTGGGCCAGGGTGTGCTGGTGGAGCAGCAGAGCACCAACAACGCCCCAGTGTGGCCCCTGAGGAAAGCTGATGGGAAAACGTGGAAGCTGACAGTTGATTTCAGCACCCTGAACCAGGTCACCCCAATGCAGACCTCCGCGGTGGTCAAGTATCCCAACATCATGGCAGCCATCTCCCGGGGGTCCGAGTGGTTCTCGGTGCTTAGCCTGACCAGCCCATCGTTTGCCATCCCCTTGCACCCTGAGTCCTGGCACAAGTTTGCCTTCACGATTCGAGGACGGCAATTTGCTTTCACCAGAGTCCCTCCGGGTTTCCACAATGCCCCTGCCATCTGCCATGCCCGCGTGGTGAGGATGTGGGAGCAAGTCAGCCACCGGGACAGCGTGCTGTCCTGTGCTGGTGATATCCTCATCCACACCCGGACAAAGGAGAAGAACTTGGAGGTGCTGGCAGAGGTGCTGAGGGCTGTCCAGAAGACAGGCTTCAGGATCAACCCCACAAAGGCCCAGCTGTGCTGGAAGGAGGTCTCCTTTGTGGGGGTGACCCTGGGGGAGGAAGGGCGCTCACTGGAAAAGCAGAGGGTTGACCTAATACAGAAGATGTCAGCACCATCTGATGTCACCACCCTGAGGTCTTTCCTGTCTCTCCTGAGGTTGTGCCGTGAGTTCATTGAGGGCTATGCGGAGAAAACAGCCCCCCTTTGCCACCTCCTGAAAAAGAACACTCCCTGGAAATGGGGACCAGAGCAGGATGAGGCAGTGAAGACCTTAAAGGAGAGTGTGGCACAAGCCCCCGTGCTGGCACATCCTCGGGGGGATAGACCTTATGTTCTGCAGCTGGCCAGCACAGGGAGGGGGCTGCAGGCCACCCTGAGCCAGCAACACAGTGCCAACCTGCTCCCTGTTGCCCACGCCTCGCGTCTCCTGACAACAGTCGAGCAACAGTTCAGTGACTATGAGAGGGAGGTTTTAACCTTAACCTGGGCCCTGCAGCACTGGGAGTACCTGTTGGGGTCAGCCCCAGTGCTGCTGAGGACCTCTTGCACCCCGGTGAGGTACTTCTTGTTGGGAAAGGGGGATGAAGGTCCCCTGTGCTGCCCCAGGATGGCCAACTGGGCGTTGGCGCTGACCAGCAAGGAGGTCCCTGGGGACCCCTCGTCTGGTGCCTACAGGGTGATAATCAGTCCAGAGAGGGATGGGGAGAAGCCAGGAGTCTCCCTTACTGACCCCAAACCATGGCGGGCACCCCTCTTTGAGAGCAGCCTCAGCCTGGAGGAGGCCAAGGAGAGAGGCTACGTTGTGTGGTTTGTAGATGGGTCCAACTACCACGAGGAAGGGGTGCCCTACACGGGCTATGCTGCTGTCAACAGGGGCACTGGGGAGGTGGTGAAGGGGAAGTGCCTGCCACACTCCATCCAGGCTGCCGAGCTGGTGGCCGTGATGGCCGCCCTGGAAAACACGCCATCAGACCAGCCCCTGGCCATATTTTCAGACTCGGGTTGGGTGGTGCGTGTGGCACTAGAGTGGCTGCCCCTCTGGAGGGAGAGGAACATGCAGTCTGCTGACGGCAAGCCTGTCACCTATGCCAAAAAGCTGCTGTACCTTGCAAGGCTGGCAGAGCAGAGGGTGTGCCCTGCACAGATCGTTAAGGTCAAGGCCCACAAGAAAGAAACAGAGGAAGCCAAGTGGAACAAAGAGGCAGATGCCAAAGCCAAGCAGGGTGCCAAGGAAGGGCTGATGTGGAAGGCCAGCAAGATATCAGAGAGTGGCCCAGTGTCGGTGGCCCCCAGCAGGCACTGGGAAAGTGTGGATCTGGTGGGCTTGCAGGCACAGGACCCCAGGCTCTGGGAGTTAGCGCAGGGCAGGGAGTACAAAGGGTGCAAGGTGTGGAAAGATGTCTCAGGGCTGGTGCTGGCACGGAGGGAGGGGGCAGATTTCCCAGTCTGGGTGGTGCCTGAACTGGTCCGGACAGAGCTGGTGGCCCTGGCTCATGAGCAGGGACATCTGGGGACAGACAAGACCATGGTGAGGCTGCAGGGTGCTGGGTGGTGGCCCGAAATGAGAGAGGATGTGGAGAGGTATGTCAGCAACTGCCTGACGTGTGCAGCCAACAATCCCGATGCCAAAACAGCCAAAGCCATCCTGGGCCACCAGAGGGTTTCTGGGCCGTGGAGCAAGTTGCAGATGGAGTTTATTGGCCCTCTGTCCCAAACAGCCCAAGGCAATAAGTACTGCCTAGTGGTCAGTGATATCTTCACCAAGTGGGTGGAAGCATTCCCAGCTCGAAACAACTCAGCCAGTGCAACTGCCAAGATCCTGGTAGAGCACATCTTCTCACAGTGGGGCATCCCAAAGGAGATCCACTCAGATCACGGCCAACGCTTCATTGGGGAAGTCACAAAAGGGGTGTGCCAGGCCCTGGGAATCAAGCAAAAGCTTCACATCACAGGGCATTTCCAGAAGCCCCTCTCAGCAGAGGGGCCCAACCAACCACTGAAGACAGCACTGAGGAAGCTCGTGAGCCAGCAAAGGAAAGACTGGGATCATAAGCTCCCACTGACCTTGCTGGCACTGAGGGGGTCTCTGGCATCTCAAACACTTTCTCCCCTAAAATTTCCTCCTATGAGAGACCCAAAGTTTCTGGAACACTGGTGGCAAGGGGGGGGGCCCCCTGATGAAATGCAGCCCCGCGTGCTAATGGACAGGTGGGTCCAGGACATGCTGAGGACGGTGTCAGCCACCTACCACCAACTCTCCTCAGTGCATGAGACCAGCATCCCTAAGGTGGATAAGCAGTTGGGAGTGCTACTGCGCCCCGTGGAGTGGAACACAGGGGACCTGGTAATATACCGAGGGGTTAGGGAGAAGAACCAGGTGCTGGAACCCCAGTGGATGGGGCCTGTTAGGGTTGTGAACAAGGCCAGCCCCTCTGTGTACCAGGTAGAAATCAGAAAAGGGGCAAAAAGGCAGGAGAAATGGTTCCATTCTTCACAATTAAAAGCATGGAAGGGAAACTAACGGGGCTGGAGAGCCCGCCTTGCTTATGTTTTGCAGATAAAGGAAAATGGAAGGCGATTGTGACCAGCGGGAAGGGCGAACTTCATGGCATCACCAGCCCTGTTTGTGCTGCGGGGAAAATGCTTTCAAATTTGTGATTGCAGGATTTACTTTGCTTTCTGGTATGTGCATAGTGCTGAGCACCCAATGTGTCCAACCAACCCATCAGCACCTTGGACAAAATGTCATTCATTCTCACTTAGAAAGGCACCTTGACACACAGGCCAGAGCCCAGCACAGGGTTAGGAGGCACACAAAAATTGGGACTGATTGGCCCTGGTCCCAGGCTTACATAAAACATACGGGAATCATGGGATTAAATTCTAACAAAGGCTTAAATTTGTCAACAGTGGTTATGCATGGGGCAGAGGTGTACTTGGAAAATGAGTGGGGCTGGGATAGCACAAACAGACTTCCACAGCTGCTGGGGAAGGTGGGACAGCAAATAAAGGTGGGGTGCAGGGTAATTAATGGGTCCACTCACCAGCGAGTAACTCAAATTTCTGTCACTGAAATAAAAACGAAGAAGAATCAGAAAAAAATCTGTGCTGTGGAGAAATTGGACTGCTGGTACAATTTTACTTTGGTCCAACCAGTCTTTGTGGTTTGCCTCTGGGCACACAACAGCGTGGGGCTGTCCTTTAAATTTAAGATCAGCACCACAGCACCCTCCTTTGCTGCCATTAAGATCTCAAAGTGCCATTTTTTGGCCTGGCATGCGGCCCCTTATGTTGAAATTGGCAACCTGGTAAAACTGGAAATTAAATACTCCCAAGAAAGTGTAGCTGACCCAACGCAAATTAATGGCACCACCGTGACTGTCACAGCCCCTAACAGCCACAAGTGGATCATACCTTTGACCTGCTTCTGTGAGAGAAAAACACTTGACAGATCTGAGTTAGATGCAGAGGCTTCATGGTATAATCAGGACTATGGACGCTGCCCACACCTGATCATAACCCTCCAGGTGTGGTGTCAAGGAAACCTGAGCGTAGAAATGTCCCCCGAACTCGGAGGAAAGTGGTGGATAGGAGGCCCCGAAGGGTTTAAAAAAGAATTTGCCATCACTGCTGTCTTGCCCCCTTTTGTTTCCAAAATAGGTCCTTATGTAGTGAAGAGAAATCACATCCAGGAGCTGCTGACAGGGCCTGTGCGGTCACTAAAGAAGGTGGTGCTGTCTCTGTCCACTGTTAATATTTCCTCTGTCAGACCACACTGTGCCCCCTTCCTGTCCACTCTGCACACGGGCTGGCTGGCATGGCTCCACAGCCGCTCCCTCCAGGGCACCCGGGCCAGGAGAGACCTGCTGGCCACAGCGCTGGGAGGAGGAGGTGCCGGCCTGGGAGTCCTCAACAGCATGAATGCTGAGGTCTTGGCAAACAAGCTGGAGACTGTCACCTCGGGCGTGCAGGACCTCCTCAAGCCCCTGAATTCATCCTTGTCCAGCCTTGGGATGGGGCACTGGCTTGTGTCAGAGGTGCTGCCCACCTGGGAACAAATAAGTGAGAAAGACCATCAGGTGCTGTTGCGAGCCCTGGGCATCGAACAAAGTAATGTCTCTCTTGCTCTTAGCTGCATCCAGGCCCAGATGTGGGTGCAGAGTGTCGTTGCAGGTATCCTGAGAGACGGTGACAATGGCGTCCTGCCCACTGAGATCCGAAAGATCGTGTGGGACGCGGCCACAGAGAAGGAGCGGCAGCTCCAAGCCTGGTGGAGGCTCGTCAACTTCACCCACGACCAGGCCCTCAATGCAGTCATTGCCCACGTCCTCACCGTGGCAGAGGCTCACATTGAAAAGGTCTACCCCATTGTGGCCCTGGGGGTGAACACAAACGGGTCTGTGGTCTACCCCCTGGACCATCGCATGTGGGCCAGGGTGTCTGATGGGAAGTGGGAGACGGTGGATTTGGAAGCCTGCATTTTGGAGAGGGGGCTGGGATTCATATGCGAAGATGATGCCCTTAAGGCGAGTGATGTGTGCTTTGACACCAAAGAAGGGGTGTGCCACTTTGAGATCAACCCCCAGGGCAGTAACAAAACCGTGTTAGTGTACGTAGGGAAAGGCTGTGTGTGCTTCAGAACGACGTGTAAATACGTGCAAATTAATGAAGCTTATAACCAGACCGTGTTTAGCGACTCAAATATGTGTGCTTGCAATGTAGCTACTATTAGAGGCTGTGATTTTGTGTATAAACCCCCTGTGTTTACTAGCCAGTTGCTAATCAGAAACTATACCTTGTATCGTAGTATAACCCCGACCCCCATCGGTATGGATTTATCGCTTGTGAAAGAAATGTTAGAGCATGCAAATTTGCAGCAGCTGCTAGAAAATGCCAAGGCTGAAGCTAAAAAGATCCTCATAACAGTTCACCACGATGGTAAAGTTATAAAACAGGTAATGGAACGAATTAAGAGGGCGGGAGAACACCACTGGTGGGAAGTTTTTTTCGGCTGGTCCCCCACAGCCACTGGCATTTTCAATGCTCTGCTGCACCCCATTGTAGTTATACTGCTAATGCAAATCTGTGTGTGCTTTGCCATGGTAGCCACTTGTTACCGGATGAGGCAGGTGAAGCTCTGCTTTGATAACCAGTTGAAAGGAGCAGGGCTGGCCAGGACCCTCCTGAAATAGTCAAGGGCAAGACTGGGTTGGCCTCTGTGTTTGCCACCAAGAAGATCTTTTGGCTCCGCTGTTGGCTGCAACCCAGTAGGCGTTGAGCGGTGGGGACACACGCCATGCCAGACCTTGATGAGAGGGATGGCCTTCTGTTACCAGAGGGCCACCCAGGAGGGGAGGACAGGCCAAGCAGCCTGCGGATGGCATGGGTCACAGAATGGCTGAGGTTGGAAGGGACCTCTTGAATGGTTTCATTTAGTCTGAACCCAGCTGCTCAAGCAGGGTCACCCAGAGCAGATTGCCCAGGGCTCTGTCCAGCTGGGCTTTGACCATCTCCACAGATGGAGACTCCACAACCTCTCCGGGCAAACCTGTTTTATTGTTTGATCACCCTCATAGTAAAGAAACAAAAGCTAGCATAAGTAACTTGTTTTTGAACTTCCCATCCCCAAATACTGATGTTAAGAAGCTGGTCTTGTGTGATTTAAGAGTCCTTATGATACCTGTGAGAGGCTACCTGGAACAGAGGCTGGACAATGTTAAATAAGGAGTAAAGTAGGGATTTATTGAAAGGCCTTCCAAGGATGCACCTTGGGCAGTGGAAGAGCCCGGCTGTGGCTCCACCCAAGATGGACGACTGGTCATGAGTTTTCACACTTTTGTAAGTTTTGGTCCCTTTACATGTTGGGGTTAATTGTCCAATTACAGCTTCAGGTTATGAAGTCCCATCCTCTCAGACTGCTTTCCTCTCCCTGTTGTTTGTACATTTTGAGCCTAAACCTGCAGTGGTGTCCTTGGTTCTGAGGCTGGAAAAGGATTTTTCTGTCTGACTGAACTGTGAGGAGCACTTGCTAACACTTTATATGAAGTTCAGAGTTACACAATAATGCAATAAAGAATCTGGAAAAGATGAAAGCTAAAACTTAAGGCATCACTTAAACCAGGGAGATGGGGGTTAAGGAAAGCCAAGGACACTGTCTTTGGAAGGAAAGAGAAGGAAATATAACACCTGAGCTTGGAAAAGCACCCATGGAAGACAGCAGGGGTGTGAACAGCCTGAAGGACTTGAAAAGTTGGTAGAAGGTGAGCAGAACAGAATACCCTGTAATCACCATGGACTTTAAGGAGCTGAATTCACATGAACCTTTGCAGCAGCACCTCCAGGTTCCCAAGACTCCCAGCACGTCTGGCCAGCGGATTGGTGAGATCTTGATTTCGGAGCCACTTCACTGCTTTGCTTTTATTAGTTGTGCATGTACTCAATAAATGTGTCTGTTAGAGAATGGGCTGTCTGTTCAATCACTGCCTCCCACTCACTACTCAGGCTTGTACCTTTGGCTACACTGGGAAAGAGGAAATCTGGCAAAATAAGAAAATGTGGGATTTTGTCTCTTTTATAAGCCCAGATTTCTCACTTGCTTTTTGTCTGCAAAATATTCACTCAAAAACAAGGATTCCTGCCTTGGGCTGCAGAATGGGGCTTTGAGGTGATGCACAAACTCACTCCCCTCTCTCACTCTGCCTGTCCTCACCTGCATCTCTCCCCTGCCTTTGAATTCAGAAAGAGCCTCAAAATACACATAGGTGGTCTCAAACAATTTTTAAACACAGGCAATTTCAAAAATTAGATTAACCACCTTATTTCCAGCCCATGTGTAATTTAATCTCAGAGGTGTTGCACTTTCTGAGAATGGGGCAGGGGGTGGGGGGGTTACACAGACAAAAAACCCCTTGCAATTCAGGTTGAAATAAATAGATAAAGTCCTTTAACCCTGCAGAAACCAAATGAAAACTTAGAAATTAATTAAATACCCACTTTTCACAATCACCAAGCTGTAAAGTGCAAAGAAGTATCGTGTTGCCACAGCATAGGTGTTTTAAAGAAATGCAAAATTTTAATAAAGACACTTCCCCTTAAAAATGTACATTATAACTGAGCTCATGAAAATATAAATAAATCATGGTCTAAATCCACAGAAATCTATTTTTTCCTCTCCAAGAACCACAAATATTCCCCCTTCACCCTTGAGATGGGACGTTGAACTCCCTTCACCCCTCCCACCTGGCTGGGAAAGGGTCATTTCCTGGTCCCCCCTACACTTTGCTGCTCCTTCCAGTTTCCCCATCAAAAGCCTCACAGAAAACACTTGAATATTTTGGTTCAAGCACCTTTCTTACTTGCTAACATCTCACATGTTTCATGAGAACTAATTTCCCAGTGAATAATTACCCTTTTATTCAAAGCCTTTACCCCTTAAACCAGTTTCAGGACCATATAGCAGAAAAAAAAAAAACCCACAGAAAATTCCCATTATCCATTCTTCAATCCCAAACATGCACCATGAGTGTGGCCCAGCAGGGATTAGCCCTGGGATCATGGTATGGGCATGGGGAAGGGGGTTCCTACACCTACACACAGGTTTTAGCTGAGCACAGACCCTGCAGGTGCATCCTCTGCAGCTGCACTGAGCTGCTCCCTCTGCACAGCCGGCTCGTGTGGGCACGTGGGTTGGGAAAGTTTAGAAAACTATGAAGTTTCCCCCCTCCTTTACTGTCATTTGTTTATGACCACAAGCCAAGGAGGGCTGTTTTCACAGTAGCAGCACAATTGCTGTGGCTGTGACACACTTGGGGTTGCAGCCTGGGGGCAAGACTTCAGGATTTGTCTGCTTTACCAGCAGTTTCAGCAGATCCCAGAAAAGATTCTACCCAAACCTTCCTGCTCTTCTGAGTCAAATGATAAACACAACTGTATTTATTCCCTGGTCTTTTTGTCCCTGTCCTCTCTTTGGGTCAGAGTGGACTCTGTGCAGCACATGTGAGCTGTGGCCATCCATCCACCATGCTCTGGCTTCCCTCAGCTACAGCTAGGCACATCAGAGGTGGTTTTCAGCTCTAGCCCAGCCTGGCTGCCTCTGTGTCAGGCTGTGAGAAGGTCACTGGCCACATGGCAGTAATTCAGATTAAATTCTGAAAATAAGGGGTTGAAGTACTACTGAGAGGCAGTTTTGACTCAACCTGAACAAAGTGATGTGAAAAGAAGCCTTGGTGGAATCCCAGACCTGCTGGGGTCCTTTTAAAAGTCCAAAAAAACACCCATAAGGGACAGAAATGTACCAAACATGTAATTTAACACAAGATAAGTGCTGATCTCTGGGTATATCTCATGAGACTGCAGAGATACTTCTCTGTTATTTCTCTTGTGTACCTGGTGTGATGGACATTTCCTGCTGCAGCAGGGGATCCTGGTGGCTGTGGAAGGTGGCCTGCAGCCACACAGAGGTGCCACAGCAGGTCCTTACTCCATTTGAGCAGACAGTCTCCATCTCCTCCAAAGCACAGGTGAGGGGCTGTGTGGAGATACCTGACCATGGCTGCATGGGGCCATCTCCAGAGCCAGCCCTGGGGTAAGGACCTAACAGCTACCCTGAGCCCAAACATCCTACACAGGCTCAAATCAAAGGCAGAAGGAATTTGCTCCTGGGTCTTTCTCTGGCTAGGTTTGTACCTGAACAGGTGTCTCAGAAAAAGCTCAGGCTTTGATTTCCCATCCCCAAACAGATTACAGCATTGTATTTTCAGAAAAAATGTTCAACAAAGCTTGGAGCTTTTTTTGGGGAGGGTTCTGCCTCAGATGCCCTAAAGACCCTCAAGGTTCATTTCACACATCTGTGGGCAGGGCCAGCTGGGCAGATTTTTTCTGTCAGAGCTGCCTCTCAAATCCACCATCAGCATTTTAACCATTTTCAGACTTTGGTGTAAACTTTGGTGTAAACTCTGCTTTTCAGACTTGAGGCTTGGCCATGGCTCTTTTTCTAGTCTTTCTTCCTCTCTCTTCCCTTTCCCACCTCCAGCTTTTACTCCTTCCTGCACCAGCTGCTTTCCACCTTCCTTAACAGCACTCTCTTGCTTTTTAAATGTGACTGTCACTCCAGAGCATCCTTCAGGAGTGAGAAAGCCCCAGGACAGCGATAAAATTGTGGTGATATAACCTGGCTGATCACAATTTGTTACATATGGGCATGATGGAAGAAATGAGCTTTAGGCAGAGGAATAAGGAAGAGCATCAGGACTGAGGGGCACAACGAGGAGAACTGGTTTGAGAGCTAAAATGCTGGGTAGCTCATCTGGGATATGAGACAGACTATGGTTTGTGTCAATTTTTTGCTCTTTCATAGAGAGTCTCAGAGAAATTCTGTGATGTGCCAGCACTCAGCATGAAGGGAGATGCTTGATTTATTCCTCACAACAGCCTCAGGAACAGATCAGATCTACATCAGCCTGGCTGAGAAGCATCATGAATAACTCAGCAGGGAATTAGTCTACTCTTAGGAGTGGTGAAATGACTGAAGATGTATCCTGCAGAGGGAATTCTTGTGGGTTCTCTCATCTTCTTAAAAATAAAACACAACTGAAACAAATTCCGATTTTTGAGAGATGCCTGTCATTAATGTGACTGTTGAATTTGGCAAGGCTGAAAAAAGACTGTAATTAAGAATTGGCCTTCTACAACATGGGACAATAAAAATGCCCTCGTTCCTCCAGCTGCTCTCATCATCTTCACCAGTGGATAGGAATCACAGGTATCTGGAAAAGAGGACAGAAAGACATGAAGTTACTTGATTTAGTGCGGGCTAGAAGATATGGGGGAAAACATATGCCTTAAAACCCCTGAAGTTACCTTTACTCTCCATGAGCAAATGTTGCAGTACGGCTACACAGATGCCTGCTTGCCTATGTTGCCTAAGCAAATGGCATCAGAAAGTCGATAAAAAACTGCTAAAAAGAGGAGAAAGAAACCAAGGTTCATTTGTTTTAACAGCACGCCCAACAATGAACAAGAAAGCACCACCACAGCAGCAGTGGTACGTGTGTCCCCACTTCACCAGAAACCTCACCAGTAATCCTCACCCAGTCAGCTGCCAGAGCAGTAAAATCAGAACCAAAGGTGAGGAGGCTGTGAGCTGAGAGTTGGGAGAGAGTGGGGTGGAGATGGACCCCAGCCCAGGGGTGGCTGTCTGAGCCTCCTTCCCTTCAGCTCCTCGCTGCTCGGGCACAGGGTGGGGAGATGAAAGGCGGGCTGTGCTCGGCTGTGCATCCCCTGCTCGCAGCCGCAGGGCAGGCAGGGCTGGCTCTGCTGGGGCTGCTGACACAACACCTCCACCACAGACACAGCAAACCCCCGAACGCCTGCGGTCAGATTTCTTCACCTGTTGAGCTAAGAAAAAAAAAAGAGAGACAAAAAAGAGCTGTAAACACTCCAGAAGGCAGGCAGTGAACAGCTGGCACCACCTTCTCCATCTGATTTGAGAGGGATTTTTCTGAAAGCAAAGCCATTTCCATAAAATCCCCTCATTTTAAGGGCAATTCTAAGGAAATGAGTCCATCTCCTTCTTTGGGCTGTGATACCCTCAGAGAGTGACACGGAATGACTGAGCAGGGAAGAGACATGCACGCCAAGAGTTTTCAAAAAATATCACAGAACTGTGAGTGCTTGAACAGACACAAATGCCAGCAATGTCAGCTGCTGGCCATTCCCAGTCGGTCCCAAAATGCCGACTTTATTTAAATCTGATGGGATCTGATGCTGTTTTGCAGGATATAACTCTTCTATCATGGTGTTGATTTCACATCAGCTTCCCAGTTACTCTTCTCCATGCTGAGCATGACAGCTTGGAGCAGGGATGGAGCTCACATGTGAAGAAACCGCTGATGCACACTCAAATTTGAACACTACAAACAATACAGGTGAAAAAGGTGCCTTCCCAAGGGGCACTGAGGTCTCTGCACCGTGAGCACCACTGACATGAGCAGCTGGGCCCAGGGAGCTCTGTGCATGCACAGATGTTGTTCCTGAAGGTGAGCCCGGGTGCTGCCAGAGAGAAACCCACAAGACCTGAGCCACGGTCCCCTGACCTGGACTTGCATGAAACTGCGGCACCAAAACTTCTATTGGCCTCTAAGAAGTGGGCAAAAGAGCCAAATCTTGCAGGCTGCTGAGAAGTCTCACGTTTCAGTGATCACACAGCCCTTTGCCCAGACTGACTCACTTGTCCAGACAGAAATGCAGTTTCCTGGTGCTGCAGCTACATGGGGGGTGCAAAGCAAGAGAGGGAGCATTACTGGGGTGAAACTGAGCAAGGCAGAGTTATTGTTGTATTTTTTTAAGCACAGCACTTGGCTATTCCCCCGGCATAAGAAGGAGGGGGATCTGCTGAAATGAGTCCAGAGGAGGCCTGAAGATGCTCAAAGGGCTGGAGCACTTCTGCTATGGAGACAGGATGAGAGAGCTGGGGATGTTCAGCTTGCAGAAGGCTCCAGGAGACCTTCTAGCACCTTCCATCACCTAAAGAAGGTACACATATAGACTGATACAATACAAAAATAAAAAATTCAAAAGAACCAAAAGAAACATTTTGAGGGGAAAAGCTCACCTAAATAGGTATCACAGCCAATATATTTCTCACACATCACGGTATTATTGATAGCTGTGGTTCAGTTTGTGGAGCTTGAATTTATAATGCAGATGGTTTGCAAGCATCTAGCACTTAGCTTTGGGGAAAACCACTTCATTTCAACTGTTTGTTAGGTTAGTGCTCAGAACTGTTTCATCCTTAATTCTAAGGAATCCACCTTCACTTTAAAGGTGTCTTTTAAAACTCTCCTCTCCTGCACAAACAGATTTTCAGTTTTCTCCACAGCTCTCATAGAGAAAAACCCCACAATGTACGACTGCTTTCGAATCCCCCCTCTGAGAATTTAGTTTTATTTCAAACTTTCATATTTCAAGCACAGGAACAGCAAGGACCTGAGCCTGTCAATGCAGGAAGAAAAGGTCTGTGACCTGAGGATCTGTGGTTTTGCCAGATGCTGTTAAGTATCAGTTCTGCAATGGAGCCCACCTGTGTGACAAGTGGCACCAGCACATTGTGCAAGGTTCTCACAGGTGTCCAGGATACGTCAGTCACCTGTGGAAACCTTGATTTAAGATTTATGTCCACACTCAGTGTTCCACCCTGGAGCAGGAGTGACTGAAAACACGCCTCTAGGAGCAAGGGCAGGCAGTCTTTGCAGCCCTCTGAAATCAAAGCAGGATTTTCATAAATTCAATAGGAATCAATGCCTAAACCTTCATTTTGCTGGGAAAAAAAAACCCCAAACAAACCCAAACCAAAAAACAACCTGGTTGAAATAGCATTTCATTGCTTTCAACTTAAATTGAGCTCTGAAAGGGTGATGAAGAACACTTGGTGCTCCTTTTCCAAAGCTGTCCCACAGATTTATGACACTGCACTTATTTATAATTTCCTATTTATTGGTGGGTTTTATGACTATTTTTGTGACACCTGTTTTAGGGTGTAATCAAGAACTGTTACAGCTGGTCAGGGTCAAAAAGATACCGTGCTTGGCTGCTCAACACCTTGCTCTGAAAACAGAAGCAGGAGGGGAAACAGATACAGCTGGAGAGACACCAGCAGATCTGGCAGGGCTCTGACCTCTTCCCTCAGGACATTTCCACCACAGGATGTCCAGAAGAAGCAGCAGCTACAACGTGTTATGGTAAAAAGCTGTAGCTGGAAGAGCTCGTCTGGCACCACATTCGTGGTAAGTTGAAGTTTGTGGAAAGAGAATACAAATCTCCCAGCCCTCACCCTGGTGCTTTTCTCTTGGTGTTCTGGCAGATTAACACAGCCACCCAGCATACTGTCAGCTTCTGTGGTGTGGGATGGCAGTGCTGGCCAGGAGCCCCATGCTGAAAAAAGCCCTTAATTTAATTAAGCTGTCACAGTCCTCTGCCTTGCTCCAACAACTGTTGTACACTGTGATCTGGTTCCACTGATAAATGGCACATCTGAGATGCAGTGTGAGGCGTGCTTGGGTGATTTGTAGTGATTTTGGTTGAATGCCTTTGAATTTTTAAGGAAACATGCTTGCAAAAGTTTTCAGGTTAGACGTGACAAGGACATGGCTCATAACCCAGCAGTGGGGTTAACTTGGCAGGGGTTGGGCTCTCTGTGTGCCTCACTGAAACCACAGCCCGAGTTCAGGGCACACGAGGTGATTCAGTGGCTCTCCCTTCCTTTGGTGAGAACCTTCCACCGTGGAAACAACTTTTTGCTCACTTCACCCTGTGCTGTTCTCTTTCAGTTGTGGACTTTCTCAGGCAGACTCTGAACTAGAATCTTGTCACAAATTATTCGCATGCTGCAGCCAGTCATGAAACCAATGTATAAAATCTCATAAAGGGGAAACACACTATCAGTGATACTACTTTGTATATTCCTGGAACCCTTCACAGGCCAATGAGTGTGACAGCTGAGTTCAGAGTTGAGTGTTTGGGCTCCACTGTGTTCATTGAACAAGCAATTCCATTGCTTGCAGGCATTTCCTGTTATTCCTGCTCCCTCTAGACAAGGAAGGGTCATCTTACCTCCCCCTGATGTTGGCTGCCCTTTATAGAGAGTTTCAGCAGATCTGTTTGCCTGTGAGGGAGAGCAGCAGACACAGAGGCATGGGATGTCCAAGAAATGGCAACCTCCAGGAGAAATGAAAGAAAGTGGTGGCAGCAGTCTGCTTCAGAGGCACAGCATGGGCAGGAGAAATCTGCCAGAATCCCTTTCTGCACCATTTGTAGCTGAAACAAGAGGCCTTGGAAGAGCTACTTAATCCAGGTGACCTGGTGAACCACGGGCAGAGCCAAAACTGAAGAGCAGGATTCTTCCATTCAAGCTCGGTTTTAAGCAGCAGATTTAACCTTGGTTTTGTGCTCTACATGTACACGGTTTTACCTTGTCCTTTATGTATAGAGCAGCTCTTTCTCAAAGCCAAGCAGCACACAAGTTTTCCAGACAAGGAAATCTAATTTAGTGCTGCTGGGCCTGCAGAGAGGAATGTTTGTACCTGCCCTGGACACTCTGGTCTCCAAGGCATCTCCAGGAAGATCTGAAAGATTTTCTGCTCAGATGTGACAAAGATCTGTGGCTCCATTTGTTTCTCAAATCAGAATGCTTTGGTGGCTTAAATGGGAGAAACAGATGAGGAGGATTAAATTTCATTAGTTACATTTATCTCTTAGAAAGTGAAAAAAGATGTATTTAAGTAAAGAGTAAAGAACATCATCAATCTCTGTGCTTACTACTTTGAATGTAAAGAACTGCTGGCACAAATGTGAAAGGCCAGGAACAAGGAGATCAGGAAACACATGAACAATAACCATTATTTATGACCTTAGAAAACTAGTTATTGCTTACCTAAATTAAAGCTACATGTCACTTCTGCTAGATTAGAACTGCTATGTCTTATTTGCAGCATTTGCATCATAGATGCATCATTTTTTAATGGAAATATGACAAGAACACATAATTTAGGATCTTATCTTTTATGTTTGATACCAAAAGCCTTAGTTTAGAGCACAACTTAGTTTCTGCAACAACTTTCCAGTGGGTGGGCAAGCAGAGTACAGAGTTCGTGAACACATTTGGGAATGATCACTGAACAAACCAAAACCGTTCCCTTGCTCTGCCAAATCATGCCTTTTCAATATTTTCAGAGATGTTAATCTCCTCTTCCTGACATCCAAAAGTACAACTCTTTTTTCAAAATCAAGTTAATTGGCACTTACACGCCTTCAATTCGTGTGTTTACAGTGTACAAGAGGAGCACTACATTGTGGCCTTTCCATCTGCTGGGAAGTTTTCTAAGTTTTTTTAGACTGACTTCCTAAGAAAAGGAAGTCTATGTGACCATATGGAGCAAGGATGCTCCATAAATGACACTGGCCAAATTTGCACAATCCTCTGTGACAGGATAGCAGAAATCCAGAGGAAAGGTCGTATCTGAGTGAGAAAAGAGAGCCACTGAAGAAAGCAGAGGCATTATCAGTCTCAAATAAAGACTAGAAGAGTTTAGGAAAGGGGACTGAAACAAGAACCCCATATACACTTTCAGCCTAAAGCTGAATCTGTGGGTTGAGGTTCCTGGGATTTTTGACCAATTAATTGTTACTGGCACCTACATGTCCCTGCTCAGCTTTGTTTAGCTAAGTTGGTCTGTTAGAGGATGGACTAAACTACTCCACAGCTCAGGTTCTGACTACCCAGATTCATAATTTAGGAGTAGCAGGAAAAATATAGAACTAAGATTGCAATCAACCACAAAATACAAATTCAGAGAGAAACCAGAAAGAAAATGCAGACTGTATTTTTCAGGGCTTTTCAACCTTCCTCTTATACTCACAAAACTAAAACTAAGAGTAATCAGACAGAATTCAAGGTTTTGAGGGCCCTGGTCTCGGCTCTATCCCACAGCACAACAGCCCACAACAGAAAGCTTCAGCTGGGCAGATTTACCAAGCCAGCAGCTCAGCACAGGTGGCTCTTCAAACAGACTCACCCTGGGGAAAGCACAGTTGGAGTGGTGCAAACCAAAAGTGGGTTGGCTTTCAGGCCCCACATCAAGGCTTACAGAAGCTTTCCTGCAGCCTGAAGGCAACGAGAGAGACACTAAACAGCCTCTTATGAAATTGCTTTTGAATTATCAGCTTTGAGAACTTCACTGTATGTACTCAGTCCAGCTGCTTTCAGTACGATGTCACACAGGCTTCAGGTCCCCTGCACAAGCCCTGCTCTGAACACTGCAGGCAAACTATGCAACTCCCCTCTACCTCTTGCCTTTCCTAGCCTACCCCAGGCCCTGTAGAAGCTGATGTTTCCAATGTCTGTGGCTCATTGAAAGTCTCACTCATGAGTCCTGGGAGCAGCACAAGAGCTTGAACATATTATGGAATTATAAAACCATAAAATAGTTTGGATTGGACATTTATAGGTCTTCTAGTCCAACCCCCTGCCCTAGATCAGGTTGTTCAAAGCCCAAATCCAACCCGGCCTTGAGTCGGGGCATCCATGGCTTCTTTGAGCAGCCTGTGTCAGGACCTCAACATCTGCACAGGGAACAATTTCTTCCTAACATCCAATCTAAACTTGCCCTCTCGTGAAAAGCCATTCCCTCTTATCCTGTCACTCCATGCCCTTGTCCAAAGTCCCTCTCCAGGTTTCTTGTAGCCCCTTTAGGCACTGGAAGGTCCTGGGAGGTCTCTTGGAGCCTTCTCCTCTCCAGGCTGAACACCCCAGCTCTCCCAGCCTGTCTCCATAGCAGAGGCGCTCCAGCCCTCTGAGCATCTCTGTGGCATCCTCTAGGTCATCTCCAGCAGATTCACGTGCTTCTTATGCAGGGAATCACAGAGCTGGATGCAGTATTTGGGGTGGGGTCTCACCAGAACAGAGCAGAGAGGCAGAATCCCCTCCCTCAGCCTGCCCACCCTGCTGGTGATGCACTTGGAGAGGTTTCACTTTCTGGGCTGCCTGTGCAATGGCCAGGTCATGTCCAGCCTCTCATCCACCAGATCTCCAAGTGCTTCTCAGCAGGGCTGCTCTCATTCCTTAAAAATCAGGAATATATGAGGAAAATCTCCTCGACAATGTGTACATTACAACCATCTCCCTGTTTAATGGACTCATTTTCCATGTAAAGCTGGTAACCAGAAAAGCAAAGCAAACTGAAACCTCCATAGCAAATAACATCTGGAATAATTTTGTTAAACTAGGTAGTTTGGTAGACAGACCTATAGCAGTTTCCTACACTCCTGTTTTGGGGGATTCTAATTCTGTTCTAAACAAATATTTAAAATCCCACCAGTTCTACATCAGTCTTTTGTGGTTTTTATTATTATTGCGCAATCACTTAAAATTTTTAAATAGCCACACTTGGTGATCTTAGGAGTCTTTTCCAAGCTAAAAGATTCTACAAAATGTTTTATCAAAATGCTAAATATGTAAGCAATTTTGATATTTAGCCTAGTTGCACAGCACTCTCTAAGAAGTACATCTGAAATCACCCCAAAATGCATTCTGCAGTTAACAGCTGGCAACCCTCTCCTGGGTAAAAGGGAAAGAACAAGAGCTTCCTTCCATCCCATAAATATTCCAAATGTAAGATGAATCCTGAAAGCGACACAATTGATGCAGACTCTGCACTTTTCAGGATTAAGGTCACCTTTGCCTTGTCAAAGGGAATCTTTAAGTTCAGACCACTTCCTTCCAGACTGAGCACTGCACATGGTGTGCCAAAATAGGTGCTGCTAGCCCCAGAGAGCAAAGTAAGTGGGAAAACTGCAAAGGCTGAAGGACCTTCCCTGGGGTTATCACTGCAGATGTAACCATCAGAAGTCTAGGACTGCATCTCAGTTTAGGTAGACAGTGCCTCTTAAAACCATTAAACCAAACTTAACAAAAAAACCCAATCCAAAACCAACAACAACATAAAACCCCCAGTAACTTATTCAAGTTAGTTAACAGCAATCAACAGGGCTCATGAAAAAGTCTAAAAGTGCAAACTACAGAGGAGTAGTAACAGAAGAGTTACTGACTTACTTAATCTGGTGCTTCTTTTGTTGCATGTGAGAATGGAGTTATGGAGTGGATTTGCTATGGAAGGAAGTGTGATTTTACAGACAGGGCACAAGTAACAACCAGCCCCATTTGCTGAAAAAAGGAACCTGTAGGATAGAGCCTGCAAAAGAAGGGCAAAACTCAAAGGACACCAGGATCCCATCCCATGCAATAGTCCTGAGAAAATTACATAAACAGCATTTATAAATAATACAGTTTGTGCTGCAGGTTTACACCAGAATTTATGAATTTGACCCTAGTATTGATGAAGGGAGCTGGTAAGGTGTCCTGTTGTACTGTAACCATGGCTTAAACATTAACAGAGTATTTCTAATGTCTGAAGTGATGTAAGACAATTCCAGCAAGCTGTTGTTGTCTAGTGCTGATGAGAATAAACTATTCTGAAAAATTAAATAGTATTATAGATACTCAACCCAAAGCAAACACCAATAGATACCAACCTAGTGAGTCCAGATTTAAGTAAAATAAAATCAGTTTAAACATTATATGAGACAGTATAACCCCAGGAGTGTGGCCCCAACAAGGAATGCCAGACTGGACATCAAAATGCTGCTGATTGGCATGGAGTGCCATTAGTTTCCAATATAGGAAATAATTTTCCAATAAAAACTTTATTTTTATAACATAAAATGGGCCTGGTGGCTCATCTTCGAGAGATTCTGAGTGCTGTGGTGTAAGTCATCCAAAAAACTTCAATATTCTACTGTTACTGATTCATGCAGCTTAACCTTTTCAAGCAGAGAAGTGAAAGATGGACACAATAACTTGAGTCGATTCACACAAGAAAATCCAATGACTAAATTCTGACCATTAGATGGAAGCCCTTCTTGCACTCAAAATGCATGAATTGCCAGTGTTTGTAGCAGAAAAGGCATTTAGAGAGGAAATTGTGATTTGCTCAAGTGTACTGAACTGTAAAAACAGCTACCTAGAGAAAGATGGGTGGAAAATTATTCTCTATTAAAAAACCTCCTACCCAGTTAAAAGAAGGCCAGTTGCAGCTAGGCACAAGTTTATGAAATGTTACTAACATGGGCAGTATTCCCTCTATTTCAATTTGCATAACTTCTCACTGGAAAACATGTATTTGTTTCAGACAGACTTCTTTATATCAATTAAGGACAGTACTTTATGTATATTTTCCTTGGATTAGCAGTGAACTGCACAGCCTCCTTGGCAGATATAACCCAACCAAGTGCACATGACAAAAAAGCCCTAAAAACTTTATAGTGTAAAATATAAACTGAGGTCTAGTTTACCTTTTTCTTGCTGACCACTGTAGTGAAAAGATTTGATTATAGGGAGTAAAAGTCTGGTTGGCCAAATAACATCTATTGTGCCTCCTGGAGCCATCCTGAACCCTGCTGTGTCCTTGTCCTCATTACAGTAGCTGATGAATTGCACAGAAATATATTCTAGGGACAGCTTCAAATATTACTCTTCTTTCTTATTACAAGGTCCATTTTCATTCCCTGATGTTGTAAAAAGGCTAACAGGACTTAAGATTCCTTCTTCTTTGTAAATTCGTCACATCTTAGTTCTCTTTTCATGTTATTGTCTTGTCTCTTGCTTGTTAACTCAATTTCCCACCTCTTAATGATGTAGTCTCTCTGTCTGGGCTCAATCTTTGTCAATATAAAATTATGCTGCCACAGCTGAGTCAGCAGTGATGAATGCAGAGCTGCAATAACCTCGTACCTCAGTCTAACACTTGTAGTGCTGTTAAACCCAATAATTCATTTGCCTCAAGAGAGAAACAGCCTCAAAAATAAAGACACAGAATTCATAACATTTGTCTCTGTTTTGGAACCCCAAAGATTCATTCTGCTCAGGCTTTCTGCACGGTCACAGGATGATGATGAACGGATTTGACACGGCACAGGCAGGGCTCCCAAGCAGGAACTTGGCTGGGGAAGGCAGAGCAGCACCTCGAGCATGGCAATGTCACCTGCTTTGATGCAGCTCCTGGCACTCCTCTGCTGTTCCATCAGCAAATGGCTTGGGAGCTCAGCTTTGCCAGTGTCACACGGCCAAGCACAGCACAGCACAGCACAGCCCAGCCTGCTTCCCCCAGCCCAAACAAGGCCAGGACATCCTGATCCACAGACAGGGACAGCAGCTGCTGCTGAGCACTGCTGGAAGCACAGCAACTTCAGAAGTGCTGGGTGACCACTTTTAAAAACCCTGGTCTGGTATAATTTCAGCTTCAAACCACATGAAAAAAAATGTACAAACACACATAGCATTTTTCTTTTGTATTTCTGTGTAGTTATCAGATTTTTTAGGCAAATATATGTTTGTGTGTACATATATATAAATATATGTAATGTTGGGCAGTGTATTTATACTTGGTATTCTGACAAACTGCATGAGGCAAGCTCGGGAATAAGCTGATGTGTCTCTCACTTAAATCCCAACCTGGCAGAGAGCTGTAAATGGCTTCAGTTTGGTCTGGGACACTGCAGGCTCCCTCCCAAGGCCACCACACACAATCACGTCCCTGCTCACTCCCAGAGAGGGTCACAAACAAGTCTGGCCTTCCTCCTTCTAACTCTTCCTCAAGGCCATTTGTTACACACCAAACTGACAGAGCCTGGGGAGATCTATGCTCCCACTGCCTGTGTGCAACCAGTTCTATAAATATTAAGCCGAACTTGAGGTTTTTAGCTTTCAGATTCACAAGACGTCTTTCCTGGCAGCTAAAAAACTTCTTTAAAAGGCTGCCTGACAGTTTGTAACCGTGCCATCAGAAACTTTTGAGAGAATCAATCAAAAGCAGTGGCCCTGCAGAGCTGCCAGACTGACATTGTCATTTATAGGCCTCCAAAATATACAATGGTGCTGGTGGTGTGAATTTGGAGTGGATCAAATTTCTGACATCACAAAATGGTTCACTGCAGAGCAGACCAACTGCTGATTGTCAAAAAGGTTAATTAATTATCTTTGATAAAAAGTTATTGATAAAAATGTTTAAGAAATATGAGATTTTAATTGGTTTATTGAAATAAAAGATACAAGCATTTGTAACACATGATGAAGTCAACCAATAATTTTCAGTGTTGTTTTCCCTTTATTTTTAGTCTAAATAATTTGTTTGTCAACAGCCAAACATTGGAAGGGGAACCAGGAGGGCTGGAGATATGAATCCAGCCCACATCTCCTATTTACCAGGACTCAATGGCAATATCTTCTCATGTGATTCTTAGTAAATCTTAGGGTCTGCCCTTGCCACAGATTCCTCAGCTGTATTTTGGAACTTTTGGCACCTGGCAGTGCCACAGGCACACTGTGAAAATTTATGGCTTTTGAAATCCACTGACATACCATAGCCACAGCAAATACTAACAGCAGTTTAAGTATCTAAAAAGATGCACAAGTGAAGCAGCAAACATAAGGAGTTTCTGGAAAACAAATTATGAATCTGATCCTACTGAAGTGCTAAGAAGAGCTTGGCAGGTGATTTTAGCACAAGATATTTAGCCTCAGATACTCATAAGATCCCATGCAAGGATCCCTCAAAGATTTAATTCCACATTTGTGGGAAGTGTGGAGCACGGTAACAATTCCCTCTGACTTCTGGGATGAGAAATCCCACTGAACAGATTGGTCTTTGCAGTTTTGGCCCTGTTTTCAGTTTCACAACACACCATCTGCCTCACCTGTACCATTTGCTTTGCCCCACCATCCTTCCTGAGCACTACAGAAATTCTTCTTTTCAGAGGGAACTGGGCTGCAAAAGGCACCTGTCAAAGCTCATTAAACAGAATGGGAAATGAGAGTTCAGGCACCATCCAGGCATAAAGGAAAAATCCAGCAATAAAACTGGCAACATCTTCCCGTTCTGTTGTACTTGTGTGCCCAGAAATTAAATGTGAAATACAGCCTAGCCTTCCATGAATGCACTACCTAAAAGTTGTTCTTTAAATAGCAGATACCTGTGCCAAGAGAAACAAAATATTATTGTTGTTGGATTGTCAAGGCCAAAGAAAGCAGACCCTGGAGACTTCTGCTTCCCATAGAGACACAACTCATTCACTACCTACCCTCAGCAGCCACATTGTATTTCTTGTGATTACTTCAGCTCTTATTATGATTGAAGAACTTAAAAGTATAGGACAGAGAATTGGTGCCAAAAAGATTTTATCTATCAAAATGCTAAAAAAACAAAACATGCACACAAAAGGCAATCTGTATTCCTCCTTGGGTGTGTAACACCATTTATAGTAGTCATCTGAGACCCTTGGGCATTTTAATAAAGGGCTGCTTTACAATCAGACTTAAATTCCAAATGTGCTCCAGAGGCTGCAGAGCCCTAACAGAGAAGAAAGACAGAGGTGGGAGGAGGTGAGAAAGAAGAAGGCTGGAAAGTTGTTTATATCTCTGCACAGTGGACAAGTGGTGGACAGTGGACAAGCCTTGGTTAACACCCTTAAATATACATTCTCACATGCAGCTACTTTTGTATTTCAGCCTTTGACATCTGGTTTTCACTTCAGTGAATCTCTGAATCCTGCAAATGTAGCACAGGAGAAAGGAGTTACTGCAAAGGGATGAGATAAAACTTCATTCTTATGAATGTAACTTTGATGGACCTCTCAGTATCACCCTAAACAGCAGAACTGGCATAAACAGCATTACTTAAAAGTGACTGTTTTCACTTAGGGTAGGAACAATCTTTGTTTGAATTCACTGGTTTTATCAGAAAACAGGTGTTTCAAACCCAGTGCTTGACTCCTTTGAGCAAACACAGACTGTATTTGCTTCATCACTGCTCCCTCTCAGTCAATGTTCACCTTCAGCCACACTTGGAGTTCTGCCTCATAATTTTACTTTCTGTGACACCATTTAAAAAGCTTGAGATGGGGTTTGTGAGGTAATAATTTGATTCAAAACTAATGTTTTAGTAATATTTTAGTCTTACAAGTTCTCCAGCATAAGACAAGCCATAGATCACTGAAAATTTATTACTTACCAAAAACCACACCAACTTTACAAAGACTGGGGCACGAAGAGTTTCCTAAACACATCCACCTTTGCAGTCATAAAAATGACTTCTCATTCTTATCTCCAATGTGACTTAAAATTGGCATGAATAAATAGAAACTGTTATTAAAGCAAAATAAATCATCATCATAAATGCATGCTCGAAACCCAGCATACTATTTATTGGTGTAATTTTCTGGCTTGTGCATTCTCAGAGAAGGCACAGCACCTAATGCATCAGATGAGGTGAAATGAAAAGCAGTCTGAGATAATAGTGAGTAACAGTGAAGACAGAGAACAACTTCATTGTTTCAATATTCAGACACAGAAATTATGGACATTGAAAAGGCAATGGGAACTTCAGGCCCTCTCAACAAAAAACCTGAAGCCCTTTAAATAAATTAAAAGAATAAAAATAACTGAGGTGAACTTTGAGAACCTGAAACCAAACAAGTTGCCTAATAATAATGAATCAGACTCTTACTGCGTGAATTGAAAGATAATAATTATTTGCTTACTGTTTCTTTATTCTCCACTGTGATCTTAGAATCACACCCAGCTTTTTTTAAAGTTTTTTTTCCCCATTGTCACAGCAATTCCATAGAGCCACTAAAACTCTGACGTGAGAATGCTTAAGGACATTTAAACACTGTTATACTTGCATATTTTACCACTTGAGAGAAGTTTGAGAATGTCTTTCATCCTTTAAAACTTTGCTGCCTGTTTTCTTACTTTTGCTGCATTAATTGTAAAGGAGTCTTTGTAGAATTCCATGTAGGAAAGGCAAGGAAAAAATTTTTCCCTGGGGGCAATATAAATGTGGTGGGAAAAATAGTAATATTAATTAAAATATCAGAAACCAGAAAAAAGTCTGGATTTTTCTACCACTTGATTAAAAAGGAAATGCACCCAGCTTTGGCCTATTATTAACTTTTCTTTCCCAATTCTTCAGGGCAAAGAAGACAGAAAGCAGAATAATGGAGTAAAGAGAATGTCTAGGCTAGACAAACCCCTTAAGGCAAAGGCATAAAGTTCCAAGGTACTAAACCCACAAAATGGCTCGGCCAAATTGTACCTTCCAATGCCAACAGCAAACACGGCATTTTAATGAGCAGCAGGTGGGTATACACGAATCAGCTACAGCAACAGCAGTTCCTCAAGAGCAAATACTGACTCACATCCTTTTCTGAGCTTATGAGCCCCTCCACACAGCACCTCCCAGGCACATCCTCACAAGCCATGGGGTTGCACACCCCACCAGGACCCCCTGCCAGCCCCTCTCTAACTGTGCACGCTCAAGCCTGCCCCAGCAGCACAGCACAACAGGTTAATTCACATCACCTGCCCCTCATTAATCCCCATTAATTTGTTTTACTCTGCAAGCAGCAAAAGCTGGTGCCTGCACGCAGCTGACTGGTTGCAGCTCTAAATGACTTAAAACTCTATTGCTTGTAATCAGGGCTTTGTACTCCTGCTCCATAAAGGGAGGAAAGAGGAGCAAAAACTTGGGTGCTGAGAGTATCAGGTGTCTCAAAGTGCAGGCAAAGAGCAGCACTGAAATCCAGTCCCTTTTGGCTGTGGGGCACCAGGAAGTGTGGTCAGTGCACAGCAGGAGTCAGACAGCAAACTTAGAAATGCACTCAGATATCCACAGAAATTCAACTTAGAAAGAGCTGGCGAAGGTAACAGACTTTAAATCCCTTATCAAATACTGGGCTGTGCTGTTACAGCATTGTATTCCAAATGAGGAAGGGAGGCTCAGCCAGTGAGGTTTCCATTTCTGCAGCTGGGTCAAAGACTTTTCTCCAAGGAAACAATATTGTAGTGGCATTAAATTTTCATTTTCTCAGGGAGTTTACTCACTGAATATATTTTGAGGGATTTTTGTTTTGTTTTCAAAGCTCACGGGAATTTAAAAAAAATAAAACACCAAACTGGTTTCTGCTTGGAAATGAATTCTATTAATGCTGGCACTGCAGGTTTCCATAAACTAGTTTCATCAGTCAAAACCTAAGAATTTTTCCCCACAGAATACTGTAACAAGAGTTAACTTACAAACTTTCATATGATCTTTGAAGACTTCATTAGCATTAATTTGGCTACAACACGTGACTAAGCTTGTCCTCTGCTTCCTCCTTCCTATCACACCCACGAGAGCTGGGACAGACTGTCAGTGCTGCAGCAGACTGAAATCAGCTATTCTGCCTTTATCAGAAAAAAAGTGCTGCACTTTTAAAAAGTGCAAATAATTTTTACAGCAACAAATAGCTCAGGATTTCAGAAAACAAGTACACGATTTCTTGTTTCAGTTTCTGTGACCATGGTTTGATCCAGCTGTGCTTTACACCATCAAAACTTAACTAGGGTGCTGCAGAAAGCTGAGGAAGTCCATGCAGAGTGGTTGATTCCTTCCAAAGAAGAATCCTTAGGGTAATAGCCTCTTTTCCCTTTTCACACTGGCGAGTTTTAGTCCTCCTTGTGCCTTAAGAAGGCAGTAAGAAATTCACCTCCCAGTCCTCACTTTGCAGACTCTCTGGGGCAGGTTAAGACAAGGTACTTGTTGTTCTGCCCAGCTCTTTTCTGACATGCAATTGTTCCATATGATTGTAAGAGAGCAGTTTGCACCATGTTATTTCTCAGCCTACTCTCAGTGCCCTTTAAGATGGATTTGTGGAATACTGGGTGAGAAACATGATCAGTAAATTGGTACCCAAACTCTTTCTTCTCTCCCATAAGTGAATAAGATGTGCTGAAGAAAGGAGAGGGGAAAATTAGTAATTTATAAAATATGAGAGTCTTGAAAAAGGATGTATGACTTTAACTACAGATTGACTCCATTCCCACAGGTACCAAGGGGTTTTAGCTAGTTACCACCGAGTCAAAAGAAAACTCACACTAAAACAAACAAAAACCCCAAAGGTAGCATGTGTGTGCTGTGTGAAAAATTATGAAGAATTGTGCCATTGAGTCTTTCCAAAGCTGAAAGTCACTGCTGATTTTGCATTGAAGAAAAGGATACCCTATGTTCTCACAGATTTTCAGACCAGAAAGGACCCATAATATGCAGTTCCACGTGTCTGTTTGGCACAGGTTTGAACTGACAAACACAACCAACAATCTTCGCTGTGTCTGGCTCCTGACAAAACCTGTACCAGCTCTGCACTAAAAATAAGGGTGTGAGCTACCTCTAAAACACTGAGGATTTAAAAGCCACAACCCTCAGACTCTTAAAACCCCTTGAAATTTCCAGGAGGTCAAAGTGTTTCTGAAGTTGTTAATGCACCAAAGCAGATTTTGGAGCTCAGAAACATGACAATTCAATTTTGGAAATATGTGTGAAAATCAGAATTTAAACCTAAACATAGCAAGACCACATTACAACTTTCCCCAAGTATATTCCTTTGAAGAGCTCACATACTTTCCCCCAGAAAGCTGACTGCTTAAAATAGCTGTCAGCTTTCTAAAGGGAGTGATTAATTCCACTGGAGTTATTTCTGCTTCCAAGTACTATTAAATTTAACTGACAATGGGGAAAGCTGCTGCTAATGGATGTCTCATATATTTTAAATAAAGCCCACGTTTATGCATTTCTAAGTGTGTGGGGTTTTAGTTTTTTATCTTGATTTTCATTATACAACCTACCAGTGAATGCTTATAAACCACTGACCAAAGCCATTCAATGACTGCTAGTGACTGCTAGTAACTAGTTAGTAACTGCCTTGTAACTGCCTCAGAACTAGTACCACCTGTCTAGTAACTCACAGTAACTACTAGACCTAGTAAGTCCCTAGTAACTGCTCAGTAACTACAATAAGAGCCTCTCAGTAACTCCTAGGATGATCTAACAACATTGCAATAACTGCATGGAAACTGCTGGGAACACCCAAGTGCCCAACAACTGCTAGGAACAACTTTGCAGCTGTCTGATATCTGCCTGACAATTACTGAATTACTAATTACTGCCTTGTAACTGCCTAGTAAATAATAGTTACTGCCTAGTGTCTGCCTAACAACTCCTAGGAGCTACTTAATAGCTGCCTAATAATTACTAGTAACTGCCTAGTTAATACTGGGCCTAATACCAGCACCCCCTTCCCTTCATGGCCCCATTGACCCATCCCTCTTCAGAGCCAAATTCCCCTCAGCCCCCAGGAGAATGAGCAGAGTAATTTCCCCCCAATTTTGCCTGCTCTTGCCCCAAAAAGGGGCTTCATCCAGAGCACCCTGTGAGGGGTCACACTGGATGGTTAAAGCTGGGTTGCAGTGGCAGGATGAGACTGAGGAGCTCCTGCTTGGCACAGGGATTATTTTTCCCTCTGCTTTTTCCTTTTTTTTTTTTTTAAATTCATGACTTATCTCAGCTCTGCTCACAACAGTTCAAAGCTGCTGCCATTAAATTTGATAAAATCGTGCCTTGGATAATTTTTAGAGGGCAGCAGAGGGTGCTGTTAGTTCTCCTGTTGGGAGGATGGGGCCACTCACCCCTCCAGCCCAGAAACCACAGACCCAAAGAACAGAACAATCTCCTGCTGAGGAGTCAGCCTTGCTCCATGCTCCAAAATTGGTGCTCTTCTCCAGCTGGCTCTGAAATTCAATGTTTTTTCAAGAGGCTCAAAGTAGGTTCAGTGCTCCAAACAAGGATTGAAAAAGAAAAAAAGAAAATCCCCAATATCCAGCATCTACTTTGAAAAGATAGATTGTTGTAATCATATTATTTTTTGTTATTTTATTCTATTTTGCATTATTTATTATCTGAGAACCAGAAATAGTGCTTAGTGTGATTAATGACTGCTCAATATAGCCACACTCACACACTCAAGCTGTGTGAGTTTGGGAGGAAAAAAACAATCAGCACTGATTTTGAGGTGCTAAAGTCCTTCTGGCAGTTTCTAAAAGATGCCTAGAGCCAAGGGAATAACCTCTGAATAACAGATGAGACCTGAGCATTCTGACATCACCTATCACATGTGTAAGCATTGCAGCTAAAATTGTAATTCCTTGTAGGAGTTAATTGCCTGCAGTGACTTCTCTAGGCTGCACAGTATGAACTGGGAGGCTTCTGCTGATGGCTCTGGGACAGCTCTGGCCCTCCTCAGGAGCAGTGGAGGTGTCTGGTTGTTGTGGAAGTGCTGCTGATAACCACATGAACAGCCAGATCACCCTGAATTTATGGAGCTGTGGATTGTTACTGTTTGTGCTTAGCACACCCAGGCAGGCTATAGGACAGGGATTTGTTATGATCCCAGGCTTTATTTGCAGGCAGGGAACACTGCCAGAGGCTTTTAGCAGAAGGTGCTAAGCAGTTCTATGTCTTGAAGAGCCCAGTGATACTTCCCACTGCCTTGGAAATGTAAAGGATTTATTTTACTGCCACAGGATGCAAAATCCCTCTTTATTTCTCTACATCTCACTTTCGCTGTTAACCCAACAGATTTTTCTGTGCAGCACAGAGATGTGGGCAGAGGTTTGCAATCATTGTTATCTGCACAGTGCCTAGACATGGAGGAGGAAACAGAATCAGCTTTCCTCAGTGGAGGGTGAGATTAGCAGGAACTAGCCCTGTGAAGTGCCATTAAATGATAAAAAAATGCTGAAGGGCAATGTGGGCTGAGTTCAGTTTTCACAATGAGGTTCACTCTTACACATGAGGGCCTTTCCTTGCGTCTCCCTGAGCTTGCAGAGAGTAAAGCCAGGGCCTTGCTGCTGCTTAGTTTAGTCTCTGTTGGACCCTCCTTTTCCACTCAGGGGGCTCAGATTCTCTTCCACAGCAGAGCACTGGAGCTCTCAGGTGCTGGTTCAGAGGTTTAGTGCATCCAAGATGTTGAGAATATCCAGGGTGCCCTGCTTGCTCCCACTGTCTGTGCTGAACTGCTGGTGTCCTTCCAGCTCCTTCCACACTGCTCTGCACACACGCTGCCACTGGCACTAGGGAAGTGAATTCCTCTTTTCCTGGTGGTGACAGGATGCTGAGAATGTCAAGGCACATGTTTCTCTCTGTTATCCCTGCCTCTAAACACGCTGTCCATCTCTTAGAGGGTAAAAATAAAGCAGCTTTGTTTGATTTCTAGAAAAAGCCAGATGACAGTGCAGGGGTCAGAAATAGGCATCCCAGCCCTCCCCATCCCACTGTCTCAGCTGTTGCTTCCTGAGAGACAGAAGCATGTGGTCGCTAAAAATACCCTGCAAAGAGAATACATTCCCTCTCCAATGGGAGAGTATAAATTAAGCCCAGTTGTAATATATACAACTTCTCGTGGTCGGGAGAAACATTTCCCGACGTCGCTTTTGGGGAGGGTTTTCCTACTGAAGCAGAAATCCCAGCGCTGTCCCATCCCCTCGGTGATATTGTGCAGAGGATCTCGGGCTCCTGCCTGCCCTGCTCCCTCCCCCTGGCCCTCCTCTGGCAATCCATGTGCCCAGGGGTGGGGGCACACCAGCCCTCCTGCTATAAGTGTGGCCTCACAGCCCAGTCAGCTTGGTCGGAGTGACGGGAGGTTTTGGCTTGCTCTGATACCCACCTCCCAAAACTTGGGATCCCGGGGATGACCAAAGGAGGAATGGAGTCAGTGGAAGTGTTCACAGCTGAAGGCAAAGGCAGGGGTTTGAAGGCCCAGAAGGAATTCTTGCCTGGGGATGTCATCTTTGCGGAGCCAGCCTACGCAGCCGTGGTTTTTGACAGGTAAGAGAAAAGCACTTGTAAAACTCGGACCAAAAGTGATCTCGCTGCACAGTTTCATCCAGCTGGTTGTATAAAAGTTTGGGGGTGTGTGGATGACATCAGAGAAGGGATCCTGAGGGAAGTCAGAAGCACTTCTGGAAAGACACGTTCACAGCTTGTAGTGCATGTCCTTCCCGGGGCTCAGATCAGCTTTTTCACTTTCAGTATGGAGCAGTTTGTCTCCAGGATGTGACCTTGCAAGGTGCTTGGTGTCGTAACCTTCTAGAAAAGCAGTGAAAGCTGCCTGCATTCAGTGCCTCACAAAGCCAGCCCCATGCTACACTGCAGAGAACTGCCAGGAGTTAGGGTGAGTCAGGTACAGGAGTCTCAGACTGACTTTGCTGAAGCCTCTGATGGGTAATACATGATAAAAGTGAGTTCTATTATTCACATGCACCATCCCCAGCTGCACTTGCAGCTTCATCACCCGCTGCCCTCCAACTAGGAGCTGGTGGGGATCAGAAAGTGACTCTGTTTCTGTTAAAGAGATTTAATATTTACAGCTGGCTGAGCTAACTGGAGACAAATGTCTGCTTTTGCTCTTTCACGAGACTGGTTTTAAATTTATGTTCACACTGAGGTAGCCAGACTCTGAGTTCTAGTGCAAGGATATTTGTCTTTTCTGCTGCTTGTTTTAATCACAACATTCACTCAATCTGAGCTGCTGCTGTGGCTGGTAGGTGCCCCCTTCTGCCCTTTTAATCAGTGGAAGATTCACTTAAATAACCTGGAAGAGAAAAGATGCAAAGAACGGATTTCTATGTTGATCTCCAATGGGCTAAATCTAAATTAAAGCCTCTGACACAAACGGAATTTCTTCAGCTTTGTAACATGCTAACTGAGAACAGAATGTGGCCCAAATTTTTAAACTGAGGACTTAGATGGCAGCTGAATGTTTGATTCTGAGCTTAAGAAAGTTGTGAGTATTCTTCAAGGGCACAATGGTGAGTCCTGAGACTGAATTTTTAGCCCTGAACATCCAGTGACTTAGAGTAAATACCCTGCACACCACACAGGACTGTGAGCAATTCTGCTTAGCTGAGTTTTGTCTGATTAAATGGGCTCTGCTAACAAAGTCTGGGGCACAAGCAGAGGTTGTGCTGCTGTATTAACCCTGGTCACCTCACATCTGAAGCTGATCAGTGCCACTGTGTGATCTGGCAGTAGCAGAGAATTGGATATTAAATAGGCAGAGCAAGAAATAAGTTTTTTATGTGTCTTTCGTTCACCATTTCTTTGTCCTTTAACTGTCAGTGGGTGAATATGATTATGAATCTTTGCCATGGCAGGAATGACATCTTTAGTTTTTATTTTAATATGTCATTGCAAGAGCTCACATTAAAAATGTCATTTTTCACTTTAAAATGTTGAGTTCTTGAAGTCTTTAACCTGAGCTCAATTACATGAGTTGGTGACAAAATAATTTCTCCTTGATGTGTCCTTTTAGCTCTTCAGTTAGTACTTCAGTTTCACTCTGTCACTAGCTGGAATTTTGTGGTGATTTGCTTCAGAAGTGCCTATGGACAATTATTTCTCCCATATGCCTTATTAAAAATACTTTTTTTTTTTTTTTTAAACCACTGAAAACTGTGGGTTTTTTAAACCACAGTTTTGACTTTTGATGGTGGGTTAAAAATATTTTTTCTTCTATGTGAAATGTTGCACCAGGCATAGAGCAGAGCTGCCCGTGTTGAAGAACTGGAACTTTGCTGCATTCTCAAATGTCACTTGTGTGCTGTGAGATAAGGGCAGAAGCCATCACTGCATCAGCTCTTGGACTGCAGACTGTGTCACTGGCTGAGGTTTCCAACAAAAAAGCTCAGATGGGGAGAGGTGTGTTTCCCTGCTTCCCTCCCTTCCTCCCCAAGCTGGGCTTGAGCTCTCAGAGGGCAGGTCCAGAGGTTGAGCAGCGAGAAATCAAGGTAAACACAGCCCTTCTCTGCAGCTGTTGTGCAAAAATAATGGATTCTTACCCTCCTGTGACACATTTCATCTCAAAGCACTGAATATGAGTCAGTGGTGAAACGCAGTCCCACAATCTCTGAAACAGACTAAATGCTTGTTGATTAGAGCTGGGCAGGATATAGCCTAGGTGTGAGATATCATGGAAACACACATTTTTCTTGTGGAAATTACCCTGATGCTTTTCTTACACACCCAGGGCTTTGCTTTTAAAGGTATCTTCTATTACTGGCCCAGGGCATTCAGTTGCATCAAACTCCATTGAATTGATTGCTGTCAAAGGAGGGTTGCCTGCATCCTCATATTCTCTATTCCTAGAGAGAATAAAGAATAAATCCACATCTGGCCACGGTAGCTGGTTTTATCCTGTGAGAAGTGTTATTGCCTCTGTGTGGATGGAGAGTCCAGTGAGAGTCCATGTGCTTTTCCTTCCCCACAAACACAGGTGTACTGGTGTAAAATTGCTGTTGAGTCTATACTAATAAAAAAGGCTCTCAGCTTGCATAAAGAAACCCAAAATTCAGTCTCTCATCCTAATTCAATTCAGTATCTCCTTTTCTGAAGGCACTGTGTATGTGTACTATGGAAAAGGGACTCCAATATGAATGATTGCCAGGTTTAACTTTTTGGCTCAGGCCCTACCAAATACATAACTAGATTTTCCAGAGATCTCAGCTTCTTTGTGCATAAAGACCACACAGGTGCACTAGGGTGCAGAGGTGGTCTCTACTTTGCAGCTGTTTGAAGAATTCAGTCCTCTGGGAAGTCTACTCCCAGTCTGTGGGTATTGAGACTCTGAAATCCTTCCCCTGATTTTGCTGTTGAAAGGTGTATGGAAGGCAGTTGTAGTGCAGAGGCCCCACAGTGTTCTTCTGTATGGCTGCATAGGATGTGCAGGCAAAGCAAATGTCTTTTTGAGAGTAGTAGGAGCAGCTCTGCAGAGATACAACACCATTGTGCTCTGCAGAACACAGCTTGAAATGGAAATCACTCTGGGATATCAGCCACACTTCACCTGGCCAAGAACCAGATGGTCAAATTTAAAGTCAGGAACAAGTTACATGTGGGAGCTCTGACAAGCTGCCAGGCAAATAAAGGCCATCCCTGGACTCACCCAGAAAGTCAGGGCTGTTATCACTGCTGGTTACCTCCTGCAGTGCTGGGAGCTGGTTGGAGGGGCTCTCCCATCAGCCCACCATGGATCCCATGCAGGGCAAGTGGATATCTTAGCACAGACCCCAACCTGACTTATATATGATAGAGACCTAGAGACAGATACATGTGAGGAGCTGTTGAAGTAATTTGCACCTGAGGCTGTCACCCAACTGCCCTTCACTGGTGTCTGTCTTCCAGTAGGAGGCTGAGTTTGGGGAAAAGTGGATATTTTATTTTGCTAGGAAAAAGGAGAAATGTTTTCCTTGACAAAACTCTATCATCAAGTGTCCCTGCAGAGCCTAACACTGGGATTCTGTGCCCAGACAAGCGAATCCAACACCAAATGCTGATAAAATCAATGGAACTCTACATGTGCAGTGAACACAGACATTACCTTGGAGCTGAATGGCTTTCCAGACCCCTCTGAGTGTGGTGGTGGAATCTCTACTCAGACACAGGGTACAATTGAGCACATCCAGTCTAAATCTACAGGCTGCACCCCACCCTGGAAGCCCCTGAGGGTCACAGGGACCCCGAAAGCCCCTAAAGTCATTAAAGCTGGTCAGGGCTTGTACTCTTCAACCCAATGATGGTCATCTGGGCAGCAGTTTCTAACACAGTGCCAGAGACTTTTAATCCAGAAGTACGTAAAACTCAAAGAAAAATGAGGTTCCTATAAACACCAGCCAGCTCATAGTCAGATTTTGAGGCCAGAGTATGACTCACTGTTCATTGCAGGGGGGGTGGACTAGGGCTGGATGACCTTTAAAGGTCCCTTCCAACCCAAACCATTCTGATTTTATGATTCTATAACTTAGTTGCTTAACACAGCACACTTAGCTTTGACTCCTGTATCAAGTCTGTCACTTTTACCTGAATTAGAGCAAGCAGCTTAAAGAAATGGTGAATATTGATGGAAAAGGAGTGCAGAACTCTGTGTGATTTCCAGGATAAAGTGCAGACGCAGTCTGATCTCTGATTCAGCCTTGAGCCTTGCTGTTATCATTCCAAAAACACCACTGTCAGCCCTGCTTTGCCTTGACATAGAACCAGAAAGTTGGGAATGCATCTTCTCAAGAGATTCTTTGCTTTTGTTGGGGTAATTTTTCAATTTGCAAAGGCCCTGAGCCTCTCACTGAAGCTTTCCTTCCTTCCTCCCTCTGCTTTCTCCTCCCAGTTCTCCTTTCCTCCTTCACCCTCATGATGATGGCATTCCCAGTGCCTGGGCTCAATGTACTCTATGTGACCTTCTCCTCTGACACATCAGTTGGCTGTCAAGCCTGTGAGAGTTTACATTTCCTATAAGCAAGGGGATGCCTCATATATCTCTGCCAGCCTTTACCAAGAGAAGGCTTGCTCTTTAACCAGCAGGATTGGAGGGACAGTAGTCAAGGAAAGCAATGTCATGTGGTGGAAAGCCAAGATCACCTGGAGATCTGCTTGATGAGGGATCTGCAAACTGATAAAAAACTGAGATCATGCAGTTTTTGCATATCTTTTTGATGAGTGAAAGAGGCCGAAAACATTTTCCAAGGAAATGTAGGGAGCTCTCATTGTAGTTAGGATGACCTAGAGATACAAGAAATCCAAAATTTTCCATAGCAGCATGACTGAAAATCTTTAGGCTGACACTAATAAAAACAGAGAGCTAATGTGATTGTATTCACATTTTCTAAAATGTCCTGGGGTTTGATTTTTTATTATTATCTCATTAGTTCAAAAGCTTAATTAAAACCTGGGAGAAAACCTAGCTTTTTAAAGAAAACCTCACCCACACCTCTAAGAAGAGGCTGGGAAATCTTGTAATGAAAGACTAAAAATAAAATAGTCAAAAATTAGTCTAAAATAAATCCTCCTCTCAAATCAGAAAAACTAGGATATATAATCTCTGGCATTTTAAAGATGAAAGTACTAATCTCCAACCCCTTTTTAAAGGAGCAAACCCATTCTTATGGTAATAATTCATCTTTAGGTAGCAGGTGCATTTTCTCACGCTGTTGTCTTTAATAATGAAGTGTTACAGCCTCTGCTTTGAAAACCAAGGAGACTTTGCCTACATCTTAAGCTGTTCTTACGCTGTTCTCTGGAGCAGACTGAGGAGAGAGATGCCCTGCCAAGCAATAATTAGTAGGATTTAGGTGTAAGTTAGGCCATCTGTATCATCTGTGATGTACAGAATAGCATGGACCCCTATTAAACAGTTTGTGAGCTCCTCACTGTGTCTATCAGCTGCTCCATGAAATCCTCCTCTGTTCTTTGCACTAAAGCCATCTCACCTGGCTTTTCCAGTGAATGAGATGTTTTGTGTGCTGGATGGCAGATGTTTGTGTTGTGCATGTCTCAGAGATGAGGTTAATACATTTCCTGTGGCAGTGTTCAGCCCTCTGTGACAATGCCCAACCCTGGCAGGTCCAACAGATCTTAATCTGTCTGAATCCAATCCAAGCAGTCACAAGAGTTATTTGTATCTCCTGCTTTCACTGCAAGCTGTGCTTGCAGGAGCCGTGGTTTAGTTGTCAGTGCTGTGGTGCCTCTTGTATTTGTTGGCTGGCACACTGAATCACTGTTTTTGTCCCTGTAGCTACATTCAGGATTAGTTGTAGCTGTGCATCTCACCTAAGTGACACCAGAGCATGTGAGCCCTTTGGTGCACGTTGGTGCTGGGGTGGGAGGCCAGGGAAACCTGAGGCTCCCCAGAAAGCCATTCAGTGAGTCAGTCGGTGGCATCTGCCCTAAGTCAGTCCTAAATCCCTGACCTGGCAAGCTTGTGATGGGCTGGAGGCACCACTGCCCTGAGGATCCTGATTTTGGGCAGGGTGAGAACCAGTTCTCACTATGTGTGGAGGAGGGCAGTGATCACCTCAGAGGCTGTGGTGTGCCCAGACAGAGCAGAGATCAGTTGTGTTGGCCGTGTGATGAAGCCAGGGAAGCTGAGCAGCAAGACCCAGAGGGTTCAATCCTCTGGGGTTCCTTGCCACAGCAGAAGACACCTCCTCAGGGTCCTCACCAGGAATTTTTAGTGCAATATAAAAACACTTTCTAGACCAGACAGAGAAGGTTTTATAGACCAATGATTTCCATGGGCTGAGACTCAAATTTAGTCTCAGGCTGCTCTGCTTGGGGAACCTTAACAAAGCAGAGGGGATGAGAGAGGAGACTGTGAACCACTGCAAGCCTTTGGTGTCCTGGGTGTTGTGTGTCTCCAGGACAGGAGGGATCAGACCCCAGCCAAGGGAGAGTCCCACTTTGTAATTCCCTTTTGGGGCACCCAGCCCTGAGCTCCTCTGACACAGCAGGAGTTTGCACGACTGCCAAGGGGCACCTGGGGGATTTAGGTGCTTGCAGATGCTCAAGCAATGTGAGTTGAAGTTTTATGGAATAGATCCCAAATACTTGCGTCTCCTGATTTTTTACTGCACCAAGAGTTGAGCCCAGGCCTCTGGAGCCTTGATAACACAGAGTATCAATAAATCCAGTCTTCTTCAAAACCATTTTGGGGCACAGAGGATCCCATAATTGTTTTGTAAGAGCTGCAGTATTTCTTACACTTGCCAGTCAGATTACCTCTGAGTAATTGTCTCTGCAGTTTCAGTATCACAAGGGCTGTTACTTTGCTTTCTCTGAAAGTCTTGTATAACTTTTTTGGTGCATTTCTGCATCTCCTCAAAAATTAGGGATTTCCAGAGCTGGTGGCAAGTTCTGCCAGTCAGGTTTGCTTTGGAAAATCTGGACACCCTATGCAATAAACAGCAAAATGCAAAGTCAGCATTTCAGTATTTTTTTTATTCTCAGGGACCAAACTGAGGGGAGAGAAGCACCTGTTGGAGGACTTTGATTTTTCTGCACCATGTTCCAACCTATCATTTCTCTCTCTGCACCATGTTCCAACCTATCATTTCTCTCTACAGGGAAACTTTTTTTAAAAATTTTTTCCTTTGCTTTCTGACTGCCCTTAAAACACCCAGGTGGCAGGAGGGATCCCCATTCCCCATGTGAGATATCTCCCTGTGCTTCCTGGCACGATGTAACCATGTGGGTTTTATCAGCTCTCTGGCTCTGCTTTGCCTTACAAGGAATGTAATGTCTCCTGCACCTCTCTGCCCCCCTGACCTGACAGCTGACAGAGCACAGCCTCACATTTCCCACCAGCTCTCAGCTCTTCCATTTGACACAGTGGAGCTGCCTGCATCCCCCTTCCCAGGCATGCTTCCCCCTGCCCCATCCCAGGTGTCTGCCTTGCATTGGGCTCCCTCCAGCACTGCCCATTTTCCTAAACCTCATTTTCCAAACCTCATTTTTGCACGTGGTTTTGTCTGATGTGGGTCATCCTGCTTTTAAATCCGTGGCACTTTTTATCCTGCAAGAGCCAATGCACAGGGCATATTATATCAGCAGCTCACATAATATTTTCAGAGAAAAGAAAATGCATTTTAAATGTACTGAGGTATAGATATTAATACAAATATGCATATGTATGTAGGTACCTATATTTAGGTACAGGTATAGTAGAGAGGAAGGAAAATCTTTGGGCTGGATTCTCTGGGGCTGAGTCTGATTCCTGCTTGTGGTACATCCTCCTTATGGGATCATCAGTAACTTTTTTATTTCCCTGTGTCTCCCCACTCTGCACTGTGCACAGTTACAAATGTTCCTTTGATCATGAAGCCTCTGAGCTTTTTGCAGTGAGGAGAACCTCCCTTCTGGCATCAGCAGTGGCTGAGTGATGGGAATTTAAATTCTCTACTGTCAAGTCTGGCTGGATTCCCAGATAAAGTGGGTGGCTGCCTGGAGAAGCAGACAGCTGGAGACACCAAATCAGGCAGTGAAAAGCCTTCTCTAGCAGCAAGGGGAAAGTCCCAACATTTTTTGGACAGGAGACCAAAGTGTGTCCCCTCTCCTTTTCAGTGAATTAAGTTCCAGGAGCAAAAGCTGGACACATGAAGGGGCATATGGGGGAGGTATCCCCTCAGTCTGGGACCCTGGACATCCCCTCAGACGGAGGATGTGAGGTCAGACTTCTTCATCAGTATCCTCCCCCAGCCTTGGTTATAGTAACATGCATATAATTGTAGGATGATTCTTGGAAATTCTGTTTTGGATCCCCCAAAGATGAAACACCCCTTTTGAAGGGGTCCCAGATATTCCATCTTACAACAACTGCACCAGGCAAGAACACAAGGATTAAGCTGGGTGGGATGTTTCTCAATCCTCCCCAAAATTCTGGAGGGGTTAATTTTTGTGGCTGTGGGGAGCCCAGGGATGCAAAACTGGTGGGATATTCACTGGGTAGAGCTGGCCCTCGCTGACCCAAGGTGTCCTTCTGTCCTTCCAGCCTGACACATGTCATCTGTCACACCTGCTTCAAGCGGCAGGAGAGGCTGCACCGCTGCGGGCAGTGCAAGTTTGCCTATTACTGCGACAGGACCTGCCAGAGAGCAGCCTGGCTCAACCACAAAAATGAGTGCTCTGCCATCAAGAGGCACGGCAAGGCACCCACCGAAAACATCAGGTGAGAGCTGGCCCCCGTGACCTGGGAGAGGACAGAGCATCCCATGGCAAGGAAGAGCTGGGAGGCCTGATTTGGGCAAGGTGGAGGTGGGAGAAGGTTTAGGATAAGGCAGGAGCACCCCTAGATAGGGAAGGTATGTGGAGGAGCAAGAGATGTGCTCCTGTTTGGGTTTTTTTGTGGTGCTGGGCCCCAAAAACTCTGAACGTGGTGAGGCAAACCCACCCTGGATGGTTTAGGAGGTGTGGGAAACTGGGGAGTAGATGGAGAAGTGAAAGAGGAGATGAATTCTTCCCCAATTTGCCTATAGAATACATTAATTTGTCTTCACATTCTGGCTCCAACATAAATGAGAGGAATCCTCAAGGAAATGGGAGCAGCTGTGGAGGGCTGGGGGTCTGTAGCACTTCTCCAGATGAGAACACAGGTGCTGGGACAAAACCCTGCATCTCCCTTTCCCTCAGAAGGCTGGGGATGGTGACCGTCCACCCCCCATCTGATGCTGAGCCTGTTTCAGTCGGTCTGCCTGCACACCATTTCCCCCCCCCAGGAGATGAATTCTGATGGTCCTTTGTTCTCTCCTTGCCGCTGTAACACCCGTGGCTGTCCCCTGGCCAGGCTGGCTGCCCGCATCCTGTGGAAGATCGAGAGGGAGGGCAGCGGGCTGTCCGAGGGCTGCCTGGTGTCCATCGAGGAGCTGCAGAACCACGTGGACAGCTTTGGAGAGGAGGAGAAGAAGGAGCTGCGTGCTGATGTGGAGAGTTTCCTGGAGTTCTGGCCGCCCCACTGCCAGCAGTTCGGGATGCAGTTCATCTCCCACATATTCGGAGTGGTGCGTGGGAGGGCTGGGAGTGCAGATGGGGGAGGGTTTGGAATGGCAGCTTTTGGGATAAACTCTCCAGCAGGCCTGGTTAGAGGATGGCTGGCTTCATCCCATTCCCTCCTGCTTCTCCTCTGCGCTGACACTGGGAAATTGAGGCATGGCAAGGGCTGAAACCTTTGTCTAAATGTGCAGACGTTTGGACAGACATCGGGTTTGCTCAATCATAGGTGCTGCATTTTCATCACAAGTCCCGCTGGGTATCTCTCTGCACCTGGGAGAGCTGAGAAAATATATTTTTAGTAAATATGCTAGAACATATTTAAATAGAGCAGATCTGTTTTAGTAGATACATTAATGTCTATTAATATTGTGTGCATTAGTTTTTTTACATTGACATAATATATAATAAAATCAGTAAAAAAATGGAAATATACTTAATAATATCCATTACTATGTTGTTAACTACAAATATTTGTTCTCAGTGTAGCAGAGAGGGAAATTCCAGTTCAGGCTGAGCTGCTCTGCTCCCAGCCCTGGGTATCCCTGCTCTGCCCCCTCAGCTCCCAACACTGCCAAGAGGAGACACAGGCTCTGCTCACCCCTCTGCCAGTGGCTGCTGTGCAAGAAAAACTGGCCTTTGCCACTCCCAGTGCAGGGGGAGGACACAGCATGCCTTGGTATCCACACCACAAAAAAATCCAGGGAGACCCTGTGTGCTAGTGACCAGCACAGCTTGTCTGTGGAGAAGCAAGGAAGTACAGAAAAACTAAAGAATCAGTTCACAAAGGAAATAAAACTATTAACAGGGTAAAATAACCAGCAGCTGAGTTAATTATTTCCTTTGGTTTATCCTGTCACATTTTCTCTTTGCAGGTATTTCCATTATTTATGTTTGTGACTAAAAACGGTTCTGTTCATATGTGATATTAGTGTATAATATAGAAAAGTTAAATAATTTATTCTTGGAATATATTTCATGCAAAAGAGGTAATTCTGAAAATTCACAGCAAAGAGTTGGTTTTTATGAGCTTTGAGAGCAGCCCAGCAAACATGACCAGGTTGAATGCAGCAGTCAAGGTTAATTTCTAACTGATACCTGTTTTCATGAGTGTGAACTTTGCCTTCTGCTTGAATTGCCTCAAAATCATTTTTCTGTGACCTTTTTCTGAATTATTTTCAGGAACTAAATACAAGGAAATCAATGCATGGTCAAACCAAGTTTATCTTAGGCATCCCAAGTGAATACTGACAGCAAATATTCTGTAACATTAACTCAGCCTCGTCCCTCTGCATGAGTCCTTCTGCATTGCTTCTCTTCTGATGTTTTATCCTGACTGGAGTGTTTCAACTTTTTCTCCTTTAATGCTTCTTCCTGCCTATGTTTTGGGACTAGATCAGCTGCAATGGCTTTACCCTCAGTGACCAAAGAGGACTGCAGGCTGTGGGTGTGGGGATCTTCCCCAACCTCTGCCAGGCCAACCATGACTGCTGGCCCAACTGCACTGTCGTCTTCAACAATGGCAAGTGAGTGGATTTCTTTCCTTTGGTGCAGCAGGGATGCATCCTAACAGCCAACCCAGCAGGGTCTGCCACCCCCAGTGTCAGGTCCCTGCCCCAGAAAATCTATTTATTCTCATTTCCTTCTCTAGCTCAGCAAAAAACCCCAAACACTATTTTCTTGCTAAGGACAAACTGGTTTGTCTCTCCTAGTTATTTAAAAAATTGTCATCTGATGCACTAACAAATACATAAAATTTGACCCCAAATCCAGCAACCAGCAAAGAATTTTTCTGTGGTTTCTTATGAGTTTTGTAACTAGACTCAAAATAGGCAGCTAAAGTAGTAAGTAGCTGTTTAACTCACTTCTTATATTGAAGCCTCATTTATAGATAGACAGCAAATTATTAAGGATTATGCTGAGTCCGCAGTCCAAGAGTTTCATCTAACTGAAGCTTGCAATCAGCTGTGTACCACTATCTGCTGGTGTGCTTATAACCATTCCTAACCCCATCTGGTGAGTTAGGATTAATCACCTCAATTAATCACTGATCCACTCTGGCAACGGGACCTTAGTTGTGATTGTCATCAGCAAGCAGAGTCACGTGAGAGTGCAGGATGCTCTCAGTCTCTGGGCATTCCCTATTCCCACCCAAGTCCTGTAAGAAAACCTCTGCAGGACGAGTGAGATGGAAAAAGATTCAGTGGGAAATGTGGGGATGTTTCACCAGAGCTGGGAGTGGAGGTAGCCCACAGGAGGGATGCTCTGCCCTTCCCAGTTCCCAAGCCATGACAAGTATAATCTGCTGTTGATTCAGAAAGTTGCAGTGTGTGCAAAACATTAACTGTAGGAAATTGCTTGCCAAGAACTGCACAGCCACAGGATTTCCTCTGATCTTTTTGCTACTGTTTTACAGCTACCTGTCTTCACTAAACTTTAATGCTGTAACTTAACCACCCCTCTTTCCCCCAGCCTCTGCTTTTTTAACTAACACATTGGTTCTGCACTCTAGTTATCACTGCTGGATTTCCCTGATAAAACTACCCCAGAATTTACCAAGCAGCTGGTAAACGAGCCAAGAGAAAACAAAACTGCATTAGGATGATTATCTTGGTGGGAAATAGGGTCTGATCCAAAGTCAGGTTGGGGTCTGTGCTAAGATATCCAGTTGCCCTGGATGGGATCCATGGTGGGCTGATGGGAGAGCCCCTCCAACCAGCTCCCAGCACTGCAGGAGGTAACCAGCAGTGATAACAGCCCTGACTTTCTGGGTGAGTCCAGGGATGGCCTTTATTTGCCTGGCAGCTTGTCAGAGCTCCCACATGTAACTTGTTCCTGACTTTAAATTTGACCATCTGGTTCTTGGCCAGGTGAAGTGTGGCTGATATCCCAGAGTGATTTCCATTTCAAGCTGTGTTCTGCAGAGCACAGCTGCTGATGTCAGTGGAGACCTTTCTGTGCAGGAGATCCAGTCCCCTTGTTCCTGTCAAATGTCAGGAGCAGGTTTTGCACATTCCCTGACCTAGATCACTCTGAAAATCACAGTGCCAGGGCAGTTCTCCATCAAATCCTCAACAGCCCAGTGATGGACAATCTGGTCCTGGCAGCTGCACATGGAAAGGGAAGCTCTCATGCAGTGCCACACGAGCCAGGCACAGGGAACCCCCTTGTCTCCTGTCAGTGCAATTGTCCAGTGCTATGCCATGTACCCATTTTTTTTTGCTGTTGTACTTGTACATGTGTAAACTGCAGATGTTTGTTTTGTCTTTCAGTCATGAGGCTGTAAGATCAATGTTCCACACACAGATGAGGTGGGTTGGTCTTGAAAGCATCCATTACCCTGTACCCCTCATGCCCCATGTTTAATGGAAAAGAGGTGAGGACCCCAAGGGGCTCCCTCTGTTTACTCCAAATTCCACTTTTCCTGTTTTCTAAACTTCTCCTCTTCCCCTGTGTAAAGCCCCACTAAACCCAAACCTCACTTAACTCTGCATTTTGTAGTAAATTAAAATGATAGTGGTAATACTGTGACTGTCTTCCCCAGGGTGAACTCCCTCTCTGCCTTCCCACCCTCTCCCTTGGCTTCCTCCCTGTCAGTATTTCCCCTCTCCACTTCTCATTTCTCCTCCCCTGATCATGGCAAGAGCATGAAAGTCAGAGCAAGGTCTCGCTAATCTTGTACAGCCCAAAATAAAACCTTGCGTATTAGGAGATGAGAAATGACCGTGTTACTGACATACTAAATACTCCATGTTTCTCCTGCAACAAACTGTGCCCAAGGAATGTGCTGCCTACAGTAGCAGCACCATGAGATGCAGATTTCAATTCCTTTTTATCATAATCCATGATTAATGTTCCACCTTTTAATGATGCCACTGTTACCTGATCCAAACTAAATAAATCACAAAAACTTGTGAAAAAAAGGTCTTTGCTTAACTCATGGCATTTGGTATATTATAGTCAGTGTTCTTAAGGGGACACTGTTGTCTTTAAAATTTAATTTCAAGCAGGCATTTTCCTCAAAGAAGATGTGAAATACATTTGAAGTGCTCTTCTTCACCACTGAATCTTACTCAGTACATTATAGATGTACCCATAAAAAAGGAAAAAATAGTTTCACTTCTGATTAGAGTTGCTATTTGGGGCAATTTGAGTTTTGAGCTGTCAGGCACTTGCCGTGCCTGTGCATGCAGCTAACAAGGTCCCTGCTGCTCGTGGCAGACCCTGGGGAAAGAGCCCTTGACAAGCTCAGTGGTGTGCTCCTGGCTGACAGTGTCTCTTTAACTACAGTATTCAAGATATGCCATGTGTTTCCTGGCTTAGCCCAAAGGCTATCAATCCCCTCCACACAAGGGATGGCTGCTTAAAATACCCCTACAGTGCTTGGGCTATCAGGGGCATCATGAAAGTCAGAGGCTTGATTTTGCTTCTCTGGTTGCATGTCTCACTTTAACGAGGATCCTGTGAAGTGTGAACAGGAATGTTTGTATGTGTAAACTTTTCAGATGGGAATTACTCTTTTCTGTGCACTTTCTCCAGGAGCAGCCAGTTGCACCTTTCTCTGTCTGGCGTTCTCCTGTGGTTGTGACATAACTAATAGCTGCCCTTTGTGACAATGGCATGTTTGGTGATAAATTTTGTATGAAATATGTTGCTGATATGGCAACACCCAGAGAAGATCAAGACCAGCCTCGGAGAAGAATTTTGACAGCAGCTTTAGCAGAGCTGGAGGAATTAGAGCTATGCCCTTGGTACTGAGAGTCTGTAACAGGAATTCCAAGGGAATTAGAATGGAATTACAGGAGAATTACAATCCCTTTGTAAGAACATGAACAGAACAAGTCACATCTTCCCCAAAAGGCTTACTTTGAAAGCACCTGTGATGCCTGTGAGTCCTCTGCCACTTCTGCCTTTAATGAGGCTTTTGTTGGGTTCCACCTAGAGCACCTCGTGTTCAGGTGGGAGGCAGCAGGTCCCCCCCAGGTCCATCTCAGAGCAGATATGTACATTAAACACACTATTGAGCTCACTGGCAGTTGGGAGAGTTGTTGTTTACAAAAGAACCACCTCACAGTTGATATTTAATGGATTTTTTCCCCATTCTGGCCAAATTCTCTAGCCAGTTGTGCCTCTTTAGCCCCTACAACTGTGAGATGGCCCAGAGTAACTGGGAGATTGAGTATGTAGAGTGAAAGAGCAACGGAGTAGTTCTGAATCCTCACATTATTTAAGACCTTTTGCAGAGAATGACATGAGGGAAAGGCATGTATAAAGGTCTGGCTTTCCAAATCCCATCATCAGGGGCTTGCCGTGGATTTCAGTAACAGAGACTGGCAATTGAATTGTGGTAATAGGTCAAATGAGCTATTTAAAAATAGACTCTCTCCAGATAATTATTTCTAAGCTTTTATGTGGAAATGCATGAAGAGGGTGAGGGCATCTCTTATGCAGCACCCAGAGGGAATTTGTCTTAACTTTCCACAGTGAAAACGATACCGAAGGTGGCAGAGCTTGGGATCTGGGAGTATAGCCAGGGGTGTGTGGGTAGCATGCAAAGCAGTACTTAAAAAAAGACCCAAAATCCAAACTCAGCATTTTAGTGTGTATTTCTGATCTCAATGTTTTTTTTTTCTTCTGGTGAGATCTCCTGCAACAAATTAAAAATTGATGTTTAGGTTTAGCCCCCATATGGATAAAGTAATGGAGCCATAACCACTTTATAGCTCAGACCTTTATATATCCCTGCCAGGGACTTGTAGAGGGGCAGGAAAGACTGGTGTGCCTGTGCTCTTGCTCTGTATTCAGTTAACCAGACTGCTGTTCACCTCTGCACTGCCTCCCTGAAGACTTAAAGCAGTGCCTTAGGGCGAGGGCTCACCCCTGCAAGGCAGGGCAGGCTGCAGGGTTTGTCCCCGACTGCTCTGTGGCTGCACTTCTGCTTCTGCTGCTTCTCCAAAGGCACATCCCACCTCCTCTGCCCTCAGGATCGAGCTGCGAGCCCTGAACAAGATTTCCCCGGGGGATGAGCTGACAGTTTCCTACGTGGATTTCCTCAGCCTGAGCGAGGAGCGGCGCAAGCAGCTCAAGAAGCAATATTACTTCGACTGCACGTGTGAGCACTGCAAGAAACAGCTCAAGGATGACCTGATGCTGGCAGTGAAGGCGGGAGAGAGCAAGGTGTGGTTGGTCCTGCAGTGTCCAAACCCAGTGGTGGCTTCTGATCTCAATGCAAGGCGTCTGGGGGTCTCTAGGGCTGTGGTCTCTCAGCAAGGGGACACTCTCGATAGGAACAGAGTCAGATTTTGGCAAAAGCATGACTAACACCAATGTAAAAAAATGAGAACAGAACTGAACCTTGAACCTTGATTGGGCTCAACACCAATTCCAGCCCACCGGGCAAGTCCAGCTTAATCCTTATTATGTAAGCTAAATACAGTTTTTAACTTAAAAAAAGCTCCCAGAAATTGTCTTTAACCCCAAAGTCCACCAATAGACAGAATGCAAAAATAATGGAAAATTAAGTCTAGAGCTGAGAAAAATGTTGCCATTTAGATTGTGGTTGGGTTTTTTTGTTTGTGTTTTTTTGTTTGGTTGGTTGGTTTATTTTGGTTTTTTGTTTTTTTTTTTTTTTTTCTGAGAACATGCAAGGGAATCTACATTTTCAGGGCAGAAAGAGAAATGTGTTGCAGGTGATCCATGCTGACAGGACTAATGAGTGCTGCTGAAACTCCATGGTTTGTGCCATCACACCGGCTCCAGGCATGAGGGAAGCCTGAACTTCAGTCCCTCTTTTCAAAAGGTTGCCACAAGGAGTTTGCACCATCACTTGACATTTTTGCATGCTTGCTGAAAGCAGACTGTCTGTGAGGAATTAACATGTTTAACTGCTCATTTTAAAGTAATCTTTCTTTTCCTTGGAGGTCTCACAAGTCATCAAGCAGGAGGGTACAAGGCTGTGTCTTGCTGTTGGCAGTGGGATGTGTTGCTCAGTCAGCAGCTCCAGTTTATAAGTGTGCAGGCAGCTCTAAGAGTTTCTTTTTAGTTCCTCTGCTCAAAGATACCATTGGTCATAGGTTTTGTGCTCTCTGGCAGAGTAAGCTTGGGAATTTCTACTCCTGCAAGCCTTATAAAGTGTATAAGGGGAGGCAAAGCAAGGCAGAGCAATGAATGTATCCTCAAGTCATTGACCTGCACTGTTGAGCAGTCACACCATGGATCAAACAGTGCAGTTCAGGGGACGATGTGGAGCAGGTGGGAAACAAAACAGAAAAGGTGGGATGAGGAAATGAGACCTCACAGAAGCAGTGCCACCAAGAGAGGCCCAGTGAGATGCAGGGAAGGAGATTCCTTCCCAGACATTTCCTGGGAAGGAGCACAGAACTCTCAGCCTCCCTCTCAGGAGGTGCCAGGAAGCCAAGCTCAGTCCTGTAACTCTTCTTTCAGAGAGACAGCAGCCAGGAAAGGCTGGATACTGCAGAGTGTAAATCTCTCCTTGAGAAAGGTTTAAGAACATAGTATTGAGCTGATATGAGCTGATATAAGGGAGCTCCCTTGTGGGAGACAGGAGATGGGACTAGAGGAGACCCTTTCTTTGCTGGGTCAAGTTCTCCTCTGGTGCAAAAGACCCTGCTGTATAACCCCATTTTAAATTATCAAGCTTCATCTTACAGCTGACTACTGATCCTAACTACTGTACTTCTCCACTTATGAGAGAGAGCTGCCCCAGAGCTCAGTTCTCTGATGCAGAAGGATTTTTATCTGGATTTCTGCAGGAGTATTTTTGAACACATTCTCCACTAGACAGCATAAAAAAAAATTCATCCCTCATTCAACACCTGCTATCAAGCCTTGACTGAACAGTGAGACCATGAATCACAGAATGATTTGTCTTGGAAGGGACTTTGTAGATTATCTCATTCCATCTGCCCTACCACGAACAGGGACACTTTCCACTAGACATGCACCATCCCCTTTTTGTGAGCATTAGAGGTGCTGTGCAGCACACAGCAGGAAAACATGCACTTCTGGGGAAATGTCCTCCACCCTCTGAAGTGCTTGTGCAGAAAAAGCCTGTCAGTATGCAAGGTGCATGATTTCAGCTCTTAAAAATACACCCCATCCACAGACAATAAGTATCCAGGCTGACCTCACCCGCAGAGAACGTTGGCTGTGTCGCATTTCCTGAGTTCAGGCACACTTGTCTGGGAGCAGCAGTGCTCACAGCTGTGTGGAAAAAGTGCTAGGAATACCTGGGAGATGGACAGCTTCCATCCTCAACAGCTGCTCCAGTCCCTCACCCCTTCCAAAGAGAAGCAAAGCTCCCATTGTTTACAGTGGCATCTGACTTAGAAGTCTAGTAATGGCAAGGGAGGATTTTTATTAGACAAAGCCACTGTGGAAATGCTGTTTAAGGTCCTTAATCTGGGAGTCTTGACTCAGACAGCACAGCAATGTGATTGCACTGACATTAACACAGCCTTTGGATATGCTCTGTGCCTCAGGACAGCCTGTGTGCTGCTCAGACAGCTGCCCAAATCTGATTAGCTACAATAGAATAATAAATCATAACACAAATGCATCCATAAACAGATAGCGATAAATGGATGAAAACTATGGGGTTTCCTTCAATACTAAACTTTGAAGAGGATTTCTCAACTAGATGAATTTCAGATTCCTCAAAAGTCTAATTGACCAGATGTGGAAAAAAGACAATAGGACACTCCTACAGTCCTGACTCCCAATCTTTGCATCCTTCATTGCAATGTTGGGACTCTGCTTTTGTTCTACACCCAGAGGTCTTCCCTGGCTGCTGGCTCTGCTTTGTGTCTCCAGACCAAGCTCTTCCCAAAAATTCCCAGAGTCATGTGACTGTGGGCTGATTTCAGATTTCCTCATTCACGAAAAGAAAGGTCATGATAACTAGAATAGTTGGGAAATGCAAATTTGAAGGGCTCAGAGAAGCAGAAGATGAATGGTTGTGCTGGATATCATGATAAATTTCAGTATTAAAGGAGGAAAGAGGAGGCAGCAAGTTATGAGCTCATTAGTGTTTTGCCAGGTGTTCCTAGATGTGCTTCATGTCTCTAAATGCATGGTGAAACACAAACTTCTTTGAGGTGTGTGGGAAAACACATTTCCCTGTGTGGGTACAGCTGAAATCTGAGCTCAACCATCTTAGGGTATTTCGAATTGATGACAGCTAAGTAAAATACAGGGATCTTTCTATTCCACTGATCTCTCATTCAAGAGCATAATTTCTCTCTGGCAGCTGCCCTAAGAGCACCTGATACTCACAGCTGGTGGCTTTCAGAGCCTCTTTGGTATCTCATGAGACCTCTCAGCTGCAGGGTGAATTCTGTCCCTTTTCCAGAGGGGAAGAGTGGCAGGGAGAGTTGAGGAACCTAGTCATGCATGTCAGAGACACGTGGCCACCACCCTGAGGGGCAACACACACACTGAAGTCAGCAGGACCTTCACCTTTTGACCTGGATCTGGGGCCATTGCAGCCCATTTCAGCCTTGGGCACATTGGTATTTGCAAAGAGCAGTAGGAAGTGGCGATGTGGGAAGCATCCCATAAGCTGATTTGGACCAAGCATTATTTCAACCAATGTATTTTGGCATGTGTGAGGCAGTGCATTTTCCTCATTGGTTTTCCTGCTGTTGTCCCCAGCCCTCTGCAGACACGGTGAAGGAGGTGATCCAGCTCTCCAAGGACACGCTGGAGAAGATCAACAAGGCCCGCATGGAGGGACACTACCACGAGGTGAGTCCTGGTACTTCTGCTCTCTTGCTGCTCATACAGAGCCCAGGAGAGGAGGCCTCGTCCCCCATTCATGATTTATGGATGAAACCACTGTAAAGCACAACTGTGTCTGAGGCATCCCAGACTAACTTCTTCAGTAGTGATGACACAAAGAGATTCAGGTGACTCCCAGCACCTGTGACTGACCCAGGTGTTGAACCCAGGGCTGCTGGGTGAAACTCATGAGTTACAGGGCAGGTGTAACAAGTCAGCTCTGCCAGGTAGCCTCAAAAATGAAGGACAGTGAGTTTGGGAGTGGAACAAGACTGTCAAGGATCTTTGTGCTGATCTTTTCAGTGCCATGTGTTGCTCAACTGTTGGGTGCTGAGGATAGGCAGGTGGTTTGGGTGAACCATGTCCCACCCTGGGGCCCAAGCTACAAGGGCAATGGGTGAGAGAGCTCGAGTAATTTCTTTTTTTCTTCCTCTTTTGCTCACCCAGTAAATATTAAATTGTTCTCCTCAGAGAGCACTCCAGGTTGAGTAATGACCTCTGAGTTTTAACTGTCTTTGGGAGAAGGCTGAACCCCTAGAACAGAGCTCTGGACACTGACTCACAGCTAGGTCAGGCATGGAACAGTGCAGCTCTGTGTCTCCAGCCCCAAGGGGTCATTAAGAGTATTCCTTGCATTGAATATTTTCTGGAGGCTGGGTGGATGACACTGGAGTCTAAGAGTCCTATAGGCACTTGGTATCTGACAATACCCAGCCTCCCTGAGTCTTTCTTCTCCTGAGCAGTGGACATCAATTTTCCTCACCAGTTTTATGAGTGTAACCCTGGGAGAGAAAGCTGTGAGTGCAAATCACGTCAAAGCACATCCTCTCTTCCCCAGCCTTCAGAGGCTGACTTGGCCTCTGGGACTGGTATGGACTGTGCAAGCCACAGGGTCTTGGTGTGGCAGCTTCAGGCCCAAAGGTGTTTGGACTCACCCCTCCTCTCCCTGCTTCCTCCACACCCAGGTTGTGAAGCTGTGCCGTGACTGCCTGAAGAAACAGGAGCCTGTGCTGGGGGACACGAACATCTACCTGCTGAGGATCCTCAGCATTGCCTCCGAGGTGCTCTCCTACCTCCAGATGTTTGAGGAAGCAGCTGACTATGCCAAGAGGATGGTGGATGGCTACCTGTGCGTCTGGGCCCTACTTCTGGCAGCTCTCTGTGCTCATGCCATGTTAAGCAGTGTGTTACAGGAATTATTTTCTTAGTCTGCTCCCATCAGGGCAGTGGTGGTAAAATTCATATGGGGACCTTTTTTTTGCGACCAGACAGAGAGGCATCCCTTCTTAAATGCACAAGGGCTCCCAGACACCTTGATTCACTAAACTGGAGCTGGCAAATGCTTTAGGAACATCTTCCACTGGCCTTTTTGTTTTGTCTCAAAAGCATCTCAGGGGTGCCCTGATGGCAAGACACAGAGCCTGGTTGCAGGACAAAGAGGCTGTGGCTGCAGGAGATGGCCTGTTTCCTGCAGGAAGGAGAGCTCAAAGAGAAGCCATGTCAAATGGCTGTCACTCCAGATATCCCCTCACTCCTGAATAGTACATGGATTTTATCTTGGCTAATTATATAGTCCTGTGGTAAAAGCTTAGCGAGAATAAAGAAATTCAGGTTTAGTTCACATAGATCCAGGGTAAATCTTACATTAAAAATTATGTGCTTTATTATTACTGAGGTCTTATGACAGGACTGATGAGTATTTAACAGAAGAAAATAAAAAAGGAAAGAAAGAAAAAGAATGGAAACTGCAGAGAAGAGAGAAAATCCCAATTCATCATCTCATTCAGTCTCCTGTGAGGTCATCTCACACTCATTACTTGTCTTTTTAGTCAGTTCTACCCCAAAAGGCCTGTTATATTTTGCTCTTTTGCAGAGGGGTGACAGAGTCACCTCCTTGGCTTGCAGGCCTGACAAGCAACTTCATGTCCCAACCCTGGTGCTGAGCTAATTGACTGAGAAAAAATTCCTTGCCCTCCATGTTCCTCAGTTTTGCAGACCATGGTGAGGACCTCAGTAGTTTCCTGTCTTGCTTTAAGTGCCAATTCAAAGTTCCAAAGAAGCCCTTGAGGGCAGGCTTTCAGCTAAGTCCAAGCAGCTTCTAACTCTGCTTCAGCTTTTAAAGTTGGATGAGGAGGAGAGGTTTCATTTTTCCCACCTTAGGCACTGAAAATTCCTAGATGAGGGGATGCATCTGCAGAGGGTGAGATGAACACTGCTGGAGTTTCTGGAACCACCTCTTTGTCTTCCTGCTTTAAATGAGAAACTGGTGATTGTTGCATTGTTGTCCCACTAAGTGTGTCAAGCTGGTGACAGCTGATCTGTAGGGTCAGATCTGTGTTCTGTTTGTGCCAAAATGCTGATAGAGCATGGTGTTCTTTTGGCATGAGACAACAGAGCCTGGCTTTCTCCAAGCCAGGTGTTGAACTTTCCCAGTTCACATCCCATCTTTCCCAACTCATGTCCTTGTACAGCTCTGCCCTTGAGTAATGTGTCCCTGCCCCTTTCTAAGAGGGCACATTTTGGGGGCATTGACTGCAGCAGACTCTTCACCTGAGTAAACAATCTGCTCTTTGGCAAACCTATCATGTCAGTGACACTTTTGGGAACCCAGATTTCTCCTGAACTAAAATTACCTAATGTTTTTCCAGGAAAATTTACCATCCCAACAACGCGCAGCTGGGGATGGCCGTGATGCGGGCAGGAGTGACCCACTGGCATGCTGGCCTCATTGAAGCTGGCCATGGCTTGATCTGTAAGGCCTATGCCATTCTCCTGATAACCCATGGACCTTCCCACCCAATTACCAAAGACCTGGAGGTAGGTGTCATCTCCTGTCTTGTCTCTGCTCTCTATCTGGGCAAGATTACAGTCAAGCCATAGAAACAACCATAAGAGCTGAGAGATGTATTAAGTGCTGACTGCTTCTTACCAGTGCTGTAGTTTTATCTTGATTGTTACATCCTGCTGGGAAATGCATGTCCTTTCTTATTGGAAATTTTCATCCCTGAAAAACAGCTTTTATTCTGCACCAGAACATGAGAAATGGCAGCTGAGCCCCTGAATCTTCTTTGAAATTGCTGTGCCAAAAGATAGAGCCCTCCATTCCTCCAACAGGCTGATTTCACTGCTCTCAGATGGATGACATTGCAATTGGAGTATAGCAAATTACATGTGGTGGATGTGCCCAGTTTACTGCCTTATTTTCTTTATTGGTGTCCATTCTTCTTTATTTACCACTCCCCACTCCTTCTCAGCAGCAGTGTATTTTTTCCTCAGATGACTGATAGGTGCATTTCCTAGCTTAGAGTCAAGAGTGGAGATCCCAGGGAATTACATCTACTCAGATGTGAGGAATTATTTACAATTGCAGCTGGGGATCTATCATTTCTTTAGCCCCTAATTCACTTCATGTGACCTGTTTGCTTTATAGCATTCTCCTTTATTACCCCTAAAAAATTATAGGATACCAGATGAAATCCTTTATTGAATCCCATATAGCAGAGCTATAACCTTTATTGGTGCAATTTTATGTCTTCAGAAAAATTTAATATCTACTGCCTAAAGCCAACCTGTTGATTGTTTCCATATGTGTAGCAAAGGATGAGACAGTACCTCCATTTTGGTGTATCCTTCCACATTTTAGGAAGAAAATAGTGGATATTTGGCATATGCTCATCCCCGTGCTCCTAAACAAATGATAGAATAAATGCACAAGTATAAAAATATATCCTAGAATCCTTTCTGATACTCTGCTCTAATGCAGCACTAGCAATGACTGCTGCTGCTGAATCCTGGGGTGTAAAAGCTGCAACTGTGGGACTGAGCAACCCTCTTGTCTCACTTGAGGTGACCCCCACCCCGGTGATGGGCCCCCCCAAGGGCCAGGCCCAGGGTGGGGATGAGAAGTACCCTCAATTCCTGGCTCTGCACAGCAACACCTCTAAGTCCTGCATCAATTTTGGGAGCAGGAGGCTTCCCAGCAGCCTGTGGAAAAGCTGGATGCGGGAAAGGCTGAAGCCTTCCTCACTACACAGGCAAAGGAGAGTGAGAAAGGAGCAGAATATCCGTGTCCAGCCAGCTTGGGTCCTGCTGGTGGGACACCGAGGGCAAGGTGCCTCAGTCCCTGCGTGGTCTAGGCCGTCCCTTGGGGACAGTGCCCAGTATTGGCAGTGTTTGATTCACTGCCTTTGAGGTCCCCTGTGTCACAGGGTGTGTAACTGTGGTGTCCCTCAGGTCATGCGAGTCCAGACGGAGATGGAGCTGCGCATGTTCCAGCAGAACGAGTTCATGTACTACAAGATGAGGGAAGCTGCCCTCAAGAACCAGAAGATCCAAGTCATGCCTGAACCCAGCAATGAGAACGCGCCAAGCCTCTTCCACAAAAAGGAATAAACCCAGAGCTTGGCACCAGCTCATGCCTGCAGGGTAACATCACCTGTGGCACTTCCAAACACTGGGAATCTGATACAGCAGTGTGATGTACCCACAGGGATTGTTTCCAGTGGCACAAGCCTGACAGCATGGACCTGCTGGGGGAGCATCCTGAAAACTCTTCTGAGGGCTTAAAGCAGAAGAGGTCCTGGCAGAAACAACATCCCTTTTTCTATCACTAAGGCATTAAATAATCAAAGCAAAAAAACTTGTTATAAAATTATTTACATTTTTATTGGAAGCCTGTTTCTCTCTACACGTGTCCTGATTCTGAATTCCTTTGTTAAATTTTGATTGATTTTTCATAAGGGGTTTACCACTTCCTTGGGATGACATAATTTCTTTCCAGTGGTGTCCATGGGATGACAGAAGTGGGAAGCCAGTTCCAAGAATTGTCATGCACATGTATGGTCAATGAATGCAAACTGAACAAGACCCACAGATGGTGTTTTGTGCTAAATGATATTTTTCTGATGAAAAACTGCTGGAAAATGATTTTGCAGCTAGCACAGGTGCAACATCAAACTGTGGGCCATTTGCAAGTGAGACTAACTGAAATCCCTCAATCAAGATAAGTTGAGACAAATTATTCTCCTTAGTTACAAATCAGAAAAAGTCTACAGTGATGGACATGAGGCCATGTCAGAAGCCAGTTGCTATAGTTTGGTGCACTGGCTGTGTGGGTTGTTCTAACTGGACAAGCAGTTTCCAGAGAGGAGAATCCACTCTTGCTCATCTTTAAGGTGAGATGGAGGCTCTGATGCATTAAAACTGCCTTTTAACTTAGGTGTTTAATCAATTTTGTGCTGAGGAAAAAAGGGATGGTCCATAGACTGTGGACTACCAACAGAACTAAGGAGAAGTCTAATGGCTAAAGTTGGATTTCTAGATAAAAACAATGTATTTGTTGTCTTCCCATACGTCTCAAAATCCAACTGATTTCCTGCAGACTTTCAGAGGCAGCCAGGAGAGGAAAAGGTTTGTTCAAGAATCCCCTACCTGCTCCTCAGCACAATAGCAAGAAAACAATACCAGGTCTTTTCCTTTTTGACATTTCTCAGTAATTATGCTGTTGTTTCTCCAGATCTGAGTTCACTAAAGACCAACAACTGCTTTTTAGGTACTGTTTAGCTAAGCCCTTCCATTTGTCTGTAAGGTGCCCCTGCTGCCCTGTGTGACAATCCATATTGGTTCATTTCTTGGCAGCAGGATCAATGTGGATATGTAATGTGAAAACCTTTCCTGGGTAGAGGAGTCCCGGCTCCAGCCTTGGAAAAAGCAAATAAGAGGGAAGAGTTTCCTTTCCTTTGTGCAGCAGAAAACCACATCTCCATTTGGCCTGAAGTGCCAAGCAAGAGTACAGGAGATGACTTTGGTGCTCCCTCTGTCTACACTGTGAACACCCAGCCCATCTCCTGCCAGGAGAGAAAACCTGTATTTCATCCTGGGAGAAGTGTTTAATTCCAGTTCAACCCAATTTATCAGGTGCAACTTGGGGTGAAACACACACTGGATACCTGAAGGCAGTGGTGACCTTCCTGCTGGTAGGAAGGGGTGGGGAGGAGATGGGAAAGGGGTGGCCAGAGCCTGTAGGGCTGGATCCTACTGCAGAGGTGTGAGGATGAAGACAGCAGCTGGTAGCCCATGCTGGTTTCTTTCCCAAGGCAGCTCTCCAAACAGGACTGCTGGCACTTCCTTGACTCCACCTAAACTACCCCAAAATCTTTGGCCCTGATGGTCACTTCGATCACTTTGGCCATGTCTGTAAGGAAAGGGAACAGAGCCCTTTTCCTGCCCTGTGCTCCCCAGCCCAGATAAGCCATGGGTGCAGGACCCACGGGGGCATCCCCAGCAGGATGCTGGCACCTGTCCCCAGGAAAGGGCTGGAAGAACACTCATCAGCATGTGACACTCAGTGGCTCTGAGCCTGTTCCACAACATCAGCACACCCTTAGGTCAGTTTGTTGCCCAATTTCTACCATTGCTCCTGTGAGCTTTGGATGCTTGTGTCTATTTATAGTAGCAGAGGTTGATGACAATGAAGAGGCTTCAATAAAAATTTTATTTTAATACACATATTTTACATGGTAAATTACTGGCACGTGTAAGATTTCTAGATTCTCTTGCTGACTCTCTTAAAGGTGAGGTCACCCATGGTCATTGTCTGAAAAAGAAATGGAAAGTGTTAGCTTTTTTTGAATTTGTAGAATTGTTGAATATCTCAAGTTGGAAGGCAAACATAAGGATCATCATGGCATTTATCTCCAAACTGTAGTTCAGATGTGATCTTGCAAATCAAAACAGGACTGATCCCCAGTCTTTCTCTTATAAACTGAATTTCTAAAGCTTTGGGTTTCTTCATGAATACCCCAAAGCAGGTAGGGATAAGCTGGCATCCCTCAGCTGGCATCAGTTTGTCTCACACTTCTTCTGTTATTCCAGCCATTGCCCCTCTACACTTACGTAGGTGATGGTGTCTCCGTTGAGCTCCGTGACAGATTTCATCCCTTTCACCTGTGTCACCAGCTTGTTGTTACCCTCCATCTGCACAACAACCTGGTGGAAGACAGAAGCATCCATGTTATTGATGGAGACCACCTTGACCTCTGCATTTTGTCCTTCCCCTGCTGTAGCAGGAGGGGACTGCAGAGTCACCTGAGCTGCACATCTAAAAAGACTACAGACAGTACCAGCACCCCCAGGGCAGCTGTCACAGATCAATGAAATTAATCAAATAAACAAGACAGCAAAGCCCATTTTTGTTTATCTGTCTTGCCCAGCTATAAGATGTGTTCATTTGCCCTTGGGCTGCTGATGTACAGAGGCTAAAGCTCTTCTAATAAGTGTTTCCCTCTGGTTTATGCCAAAGGGAGTGCAGTGATGCTGGAAATTGTGATTGAGCTGGTACAGCTCTCAGAGCCCCATTCACGGGGCATTTCTTCGGTGATCATCCCTCCTGCAATTCCATCTTCTCCTGAGGCAGAGATGAGAGGCAGTATTCACCAGTGCTGTTGCCCTGACATTCTATGAACCACTGGAAACTAATGTCCAGGAACAGGAGCTGACTCAAGGGTGGTAACTCCTCACCTGGCTAAATCATCTCACCCAGGATAACCTGAAGCACTGGGAAAGGCTAGCAGAGAAGATAAGAGCTACTGGGACTTAAAAGGAGAGATGTATTGGTTTATGATTCATTCCTGCACTACCTTTGAGTCAACAAAATTAAGGTGGAAGTATGTTTTGTGTTGCAACAGGACACAAAGCCAGTCCTTTTCCAACTCAAATCTTTCAGAACCCTGCCTGTCAAAAAATTTTACCAAAGCATCTCCATCCTCCTTTTCCAAATGGGATATTAAAACTCTGGCTTCTAGTGTTTTCCAAAGTGACTATTAAAATAGATTCAGAAATGGAAGGCTTCATCTGCAGCAAGTACAGTACACTAATGAATATCTGTGGTATGGTCAGTCCCTTTGCTCATATGCAGAGGGAATGGCTGGAAAGGAAATTTAATGTCCCTGAGCCCCCATGGCCCTGGCAGAGGAGGGGCTGCTCACTCACCTTTGCTTTCTCTCCATTCAGCAACTGTATCTCACTCTCCTCCCCAATGGTGAACTCGTTTTTCAACACTTTGGAGCCAGTAGTTACAGTGATCTTGAACTTCTTCCCATCCTGCACAATTTCTGAGATGCTCTTGAGGTCCTTGCCCTTCTGGATCTCGTCGTCAGGGAGCCCTGCCCAGGAACAAGAGACATTGGGTGAACGCTGGAGCCATCTGTGGGCAGATTGCTGCCACTTAACAAATCAATGGAGCAGGATTTGGGGATCTATAGCTGGGAAAATTTCTATTCCAGTGTGGAAAAACCTTTCAATGATGATACTTCCCAACAGCCATACATCCCTGAATCTGCTGGGGAGGAAGATTAATAGTGTCTTCCTGAATTTGTGTGGGAACTGGACATGTCTCGTGTCTTGCTGACCTGACTGGGAGCACAAATATCAACGCTCTGTCTGAGAATAAATCCTGCTTTCCTTCCTTCACTGACAGACAAGGAAAAAGAGATTAAATCAAGACAGAATAAAGGAAAAAAGTGGGTTTTTTTAGATTCAGTGTTCCTCAGAACCAGCTTATAAAATCTTCTCTGAAAGCCTGAAGATGATCTGACAGGTAGAGTCCTTCTGGCACATAACTGTGCAGAAATAGTGCAAAGCCCCCTGGATCCCTGCAGGACCATTTTCCCTTTCACAGACACAAGTGGAAATCTATCAGATATATTCATCATTTAGCATTTAAACAACACTAACTATTTTTCTGATGGATGGTGGGATGTGAGGCTTTGCAGCATCGCAGCACAGTGTCTGAGCAATGTCCTGCATGCCCTCAAATTTCACAGCCTGATGGAGCAGATCTGTAGTTCCCCAAAGCCACCAAGGTTCTGCTGGCTTATCAGTGTGTGCAGGACCCAGCCACACTGGCCAGTGGCTGCAGAACCTGCCAGGACTGACTTCCTGCAAGCTTCACCCATCATCCCTTGACCCCCCAGCCCCAGACAGAGAGATGCTTTGTCTTCTATTTTGAGATCACATCTCTACAAAAATACATTTAAAATCCCAATAATTACAAGGTGACAGACAGAAATAGGAAATCTCAGAGATGTCTCAATCTACACCATCAGCACACCAGCACAGAGACAAAGCAGCACATAGCACATACAGGCACTTACCAAGGGCTTTCATAAAGGGCTCAAAGTTTTCCTGGTGCTGGAGTTCATATTTTCCAGTGAAGCTCATGGTGGAAAGGCTCTCTGTGATCCTAACACAAGAGAAGGTGCCTTGCTGGTAAGCAGAGCTTGGTTTTATATCATCCTTCTGCCTTAAAAGTTGGCCAGAGGTAAGATGATGTAATTGGTTTATGGGCATGTTCAAACATTAACGTAAAACTGGGCAATGGTCAGTGATAAATTGCTCTACATTTTACAGACCACAATTTACAACGTGGGGGCAGGGAAAACCCCATAAAATACATTTTTTATGGAGGTCGCAATGTGGCATCCATAAACAAATCATAAAAAAAATAATAATTGTGCAAAGAGGCTCATTATCAGAGGAACAAGCCAAATCATTTAATGATTTTGCAGTCTGGAAGCACAAATCTGGAGGAGGAGAATGGTGACTGGGTGGCCCCCGGAGCTGGCACTGGGGGGTTTCTGCTTGTCTGTGTGTGCATGGTGGGGGTTTTACATTGGCAGAATAGTGGCTGCACACTGGCAGGGACTGACTCACAGACCTGTGCTGGTGGGGCTTGGTGGAACCCAGATGTAGCAGCAGCACAAACCCATCACTGTTCTGTAAGAAAAATACTCCAAATCAATTCCTGGCCTTGCACTGGCCCACCTGAAGACTGCAGTTTGAATCAGGCTCCACCTCTGTGGTCTGGTGTGGATATAGAGCTGGTGCCATTAGTGATCTACCAAACCACTTTCACCTCCCTTTCCCGTAGGAGCCACAGCCACTCGTGTACTGAAGAAGCATTCCTGCTCTTGCAGCTGCAATTCTCCCAAGTGCCACATCAGAAGAAGGGCCAGCAGCAGCCTCCAAGCTGAGCCAGATTCCTCCCTCCAAAGCAGGACTCAGAGCTGGGCTCCTCTTCCAGTCCTGCCCCTTTGGCTGAGTGTCCCAGATTGCTTCAAGGCATCTGAGTGTCCATCCTCTGTGCCTGGACTCCCAGGCTTGGCTTCAATTAATTCCTCTTCCCTCCCAAAGTAAGCTTGCACTTTTGTCCTTTTTTTGAAGTGAAATCATGTATTAGAATGAAAAAGACCAATCTCCTTGTGATTTGGAGATGCTGTCAGAGCCTTCTGCTGCCTTTTGTCCTGCTGCTGCTACCCCAGCCCTGCTCTCCATGCTGCAGTAGTGAGCCTCAGTTTCTGGTTAACCAGTACAGGCAGTGTCTGCCAGATGGGGCAAGAGAGGGAAAACCATGGCAGGTGGGACTGACAGTGGATGAAGTTGGCTGGGAGGGGGGAAAATCTGTAGGGACATTATCCCAATGCACCATGAAGGGAGCCAGGCAGGTTCAGAGAGCATTCATGGAGGGGTGGATTGACTCAGCAATTTCTCCAAACAGATTTTTGGTTTTTTTCCATTTTATCCTCTCAGGAATCATGTCACATTTGGCATTGCATTTCATTTTTATACTTGCCTCAGGTGAATAGCCCGGTGTCACACAGGGTTGCACTGTCCCTTTTCAGTGCCCTCTTCATGGGGACAGGGGTGACTGACCTCTTCTGCTGTGTCCTGGCCACAGCCTGAGCTGGTAGATCCCTGCCTCCAGTCAGCCAAAATTCTCTGGCCATGGGCCAACTGGAAGCACATGTATGCCTCCCACATTTTCATGCCCTGGACCTCTGGCTGTTCCTCCAGGTAATTCGGGCCCCTCTCTTCACATGATGGGGAGAGAGACTAGGCTTGAAAAACTGCAGAGTCCCCAGGCCCACAGTGTCCATGGGGACGAAGTTCCTAAGGGCTGGATGTCACTCATCAAATGTTAAATGAGGAATATAATTGTACAGGACTCTCTTGGTGACTGGGCAGAAGTTTTTCAATTCACAGAAGAGGACAACTCATGAGAGAATTCAGCCCATTTGGAACCCAGGTTGTTTTCTGTAGGTATCCTCTCCTCCTCTGCTTACTGTGAATAGCTGTGCTCCTGTTTTGCTATTGTTTGAGTGAGGATGATGGACCACTGTTTGAAAATTTGGAAATGTAACCAACTGATTTTTGATCAATTAACAAAAATAAAACCTCTTTGTGCTCTTTTGGGCTTAACATTCCTTTATTCTCTTTAGCAAAGAAATGCAGTTTGTATTAAAGAAAGGAGAAATGCTTATTGAATGAAATTTGGCCAAGGTAATTATTATCTAGCCAGGCCTGCTGAGCAAATGGCAGGTGAGATAAACTTAATCTCAATAGCAAAGTTCAGAATACTTGTACATCTCCCCAGCAGAATACAGCATCTTTTAAAATATGATATCATTTTAACTTTCCAGGGCCAAGAAAATGCACCTGATTTGCATTAACATGAGGCCGTGTCAATTGATAATTTGATTAAAGTAAATCCATACCATAAAATCTGAATGTGGTTAGTATAAAGAGAAAAGGCATGGATAATTTAAAAAAATTATTGAGGGAGCTACATCTTGAGGGAAGCCAGCAGGTGCTTCTGTCTTTAAATTGCTTTGAAGATAAAGCAGAGGGTCTTAGAAGCTTATCAGAAAAAAAAAGACTGAAGTATCTTATTTCTGCTTTTTGCACCAGTATCAGAGATAAGGACACGCAGAACTTCTCAGGCAAAAATATCACAAGTGGATCAGCCATGGTTTTGGCCAAATTTTAAACCCCACCTCCTCTGTCTCCCTGGGCTCTCATCCTGGGTCTCCAAGACTCACCTCTTGAAGGAGAGGTGCTCAACCCAAACCTCACAAACTGCAATTTATGGCTGGTGCCTCACGTTATCTTCCATAATCAAGAAGAGTTTGGCTCTGTCACCTCTGTAGCTGCCTGTGGAGCAGTTGCATCCTTTTATGACATCCCCTTCCCTGGGATTCCCAAGCTCAGCTCTCACTTTCACTCAGTGTCTGAGAAACCACCCTCCTACCTGCACTCCTTCTTGATGAGTTGGATATTATGTCCAGATTTTGACGTTTAAGGCTCCTACAGAAAAAAAAAAAAAATCTCTTTGCCTCCTCTAGTTCAAACTGAAACTCTTAATTAAGTTCTGAACTACAAAAACGACTTTACAACCAAAGCAGTGTATGGGGAGAGGCACTTTCCTGTAGCCCAGGGGAGGGTCCCTGGCAGTCTTGTGGAGGTCTGGGAATGTCTTCATGCATCTCTTCTCTATCACCTCACTTGTTTCTCTTATCTATCCCACCAGTGACTCTCCAGACTTCAGTGAGTCCAGCACCTCAGTGCTTTGGGAAGCTGGGGCTGGGCTCTACACTTGGAATTTCTTGGCCTAAATGTGAAAGGCTACAAGCCAGGATCTCTGATGATTCAGGATTTTTCTAGACAAGATCCAGTTGAACACCCCAAAACCCTGAGCCGTTTTTTTTAAAGCTTGGTCAAAAGCTTGCCAGTCACAGACCCCCAGGTGGGCTCCCCTCTGTCTCAACCTATAGTATTGTTGGGTAATCCTATTCCTGCTGCCCTTGAACCTGGGAACTTGGAGTGCTGCCAGGTTTTCACATCTCTGGTATTATTATTTTGAACCTTGAGGAACAAAGGTTTCTTCGTCAGGCCACATGGCTGCTTTGCTTTGAAAGGTTGAATGGGATGGAGAAGATGCTGCTGCTGCTGCTGTGAGCTCTCCAACCCTCTTGGTTTTCTTTGTGCTGTGCTACCAAGACAGCACTGAGATTAAATACAGCACCTCTCCCAGATTTTTCTCTTTTAAAATGGTCTTGGCAGTCTGCTAAGATTCCTGCCTCCAAGGCAGACATGCAAGCGCCATTTCATATGGGTTTAGATTAGATATGTCAGTATCAGAGCCCTGATAAGAATGCCAAAAGCAGTAGATTGTGCAGAGAGCTGCTGCTTGATAAATCCTTCCATCGATGCTGATATTCAGAGAAGGGTAACCCTCAGCCCCTGTCATCTTATTGCAAAGGTGCCAAAGGGAGCAAAGGGTTGGTATTGGTTCTTCAAGGTCAAGGCAGCTCTGTCACTGATAGCACTAGAGATTGATAGCTCTGCTTATCAATGATCACCTGGGGAGCAGAGCTTACAGAAGAGTTGGACTTTGTTGCTGGGATCTTGCTTTAGAGTAGGAATAAAGCTGCTGGCTCTGCCACCCACTTCCCATTCTCTTGCCTCCACCATCTGTGGTGTAGTGCTGTGGTGTCTCTCCAGGCACAGGGACCCTCTGTTTATGCCCTCAGAGGACATGTATTGTCCTTGCATCTTGGTCTTTGGTGGGATGAGGCTGCCCTCCATCCCACAGCCCAGCTCACGGAGTCAGGGTAAAGGACTGAAAATGGTGCTCATTGCTTATGGAATTACTTTGTTCCAGGACAAGGAAAGAAAATGTTGGGAAAGAAATTGAGCCATTAGCAGTCAATGTTCCTGAGTGAGGAAGGTCTGGAAGAGACCTCTAAAGCAGAGCCAGTGAAGATTTAAGCAATGGTGCATCTGACCCCACCACACATCTGGAGTGCAAAGGTCTCCCTCTGATCCAGGCACATGAAGAGCCCCTGAGGCACAGTGGGAATAAGGACACCTTTGTCCGAGCAAGTGCAGGAGACTGGCGTGTTGGCACAGAAAGGGCAGCAGCCTCCCAGTGCCCACAGGTGGCCAGATGAACTGCAGTCCTGGAGGGACACCTGGCTGTCACTGTGGGCCAGTTATCACCTGCCCAGCTGTGCTCCTCTCCATCCTGGTTTATCAAGCACAGTGGCTCACTCAGTGCTCCTCACAGAGGGTTGCAGGTGATTAGTCAAGGGGAGCATCTCGGGGCCAGACAAGCACAGGGAGGGAGCCTGTTCCTGTCTCTCCTCGAGGGAAATATATAACCACAATCTATATATAAAATGGAGGAAAGTCTAAGCCATAACCCCCAAGACTTTCCCTAGCAGATGGTGCTCCTTGGCTGGGGAAAGCAATAAACCAAGGGTGATGCACCAGCCAGAGGGTCAGTGCTGAGGCAGGACACACCTGAGAGGAGGGCAAAGAATTACATGGAGTCTGACAGCAGTTTTCACCAGGTTCAGGACCACAAGAGGTGCTCCATGAGGAACAACCATACTGCCAGCAAGACCAGAGCTGTGGATAAAACCCAGGATTGCCACTGTCCATGTCCCACTTGGTCCTGTCATGTTTTTATAGTCAAAGTGCCTCCCTGAGCACAGGTATCCCCATTCTGCACATTATGGAGCCTGACTTTCTCAAAGTCACACAGAGAAGATGATAAAGCATCTTCCTTGTCCAGTCCCTAACTGGGAGTCACAGAGCCCATATGCTATGGGATTGCAGATTTTGATAAAAAATGTGGCTCAGGGGTATAATGTAAACTTCAACATAGCACAACCTTCTCCAGGTAACAGCTTCTCTAATATCCCACCAGGGACACCAGGACTGCACAATTCCTTGAACTCCTTTTCTGCTCTGCCTTTATGAGTGGGCCCTGCACTTTGGCCTACAAGACCCAAACCACAACATAGATGACCTTGACCTGGTTGTGAAACACCTCGCTCTGAGGAACGAGCGTTGCACCCACATGTGGGGAAAGGGCCAATGTGCTGGCAGCTCCTTGCCCTGCAAAATCACCAGAGGTGGAAAAGTCTGTACGTGCACATTTGCAGATGAGAGGAGGTGATCCGTGTGAAAGTTCTGCCTCACATCAGCTGAGATACTGGCAATTTAGATCTGATTTAGAAAGTGGGGGAAAGAACCACACTTGCTGTAGCAAAGATGCAGCTTTGTACAGTTTAATTTATTTAGTCATACATTTCTGTCTTATATCTCCTTGACATGAAGCTCAAATAAATAATTCTGATTTAAAATTCATATTTCCCTGTACAGCTGCAGACATTCTGCAAACTTCCTTAGCCCCCTTCCTGGTGTAGATTCTGAACCTGACTAAGGTGTGGATCTGTCTCTGAGAAGGCAGAACTTGAAGTACTTTGACTTCTGGCCAAAATCTTGTTTTTACCTTGAATCTCCCTGTTTTCTCTGTGAATGTTCCGACTTCTGTACATGAGAGAGCAGGAGACACATAACTTCAACAACACCCAATGATAAGCTCCTACAATTTTTCTCAGCCAATGTAACACACTTCCTGCTGGAGGTACTCTGTACAGGGTAGTAAATGGCACTGCAAAATCCCAAATATTCCGGTCATTGCAGTTTTGGACTTGCCTGGTGTTGTCTGGGTCACTTACATTCTGAAAGGTTTTGTTTGTGTGTGGTTTTCAGACCCCAGACAGCTTGTGGGCAGAGACAGGACTGGGAGATATGGGGACATTTTTTGTGCTGCTCAGCGTTATGTGATTTTTTTAAAATTAAATTTGGTACTTTTTGGACCTGGATGAGAGCTGGGGATCTTTCTGTCTGCCCTTTTCTGGGTGTCTCACTGGGGACAGGAGAGATCTTTCTGAAAAGAAGGTAATAAAATCCAGGATGGGATTCTTTGGGGAGAAGATGTGTGAACATGAAGAACCTCCTTCCCACCCCGACGAGCTCTTGCATCAGCTTTGTATCCAACCCTCCTGCCGCAGAACACGGCCCGTGCTTCCTTTTCCCCAGCCCCAAAACTTTGGAGGTGTTTCCCGGCTTTCGTTGGGACAGCGTCCGTAACCCGAAGGTTGGAGGGGCCCGTGGGAGGGTGGGAAAGGCTGGGATCAGGGAGAGGGATGCGCATCGCCTCCAGGGCGCCAGGACACAAGGCACTGCCGCCATCTAGTGCGGATCGGCCGGCGGCTGCGGCTGCTCCACGGCGCTCCTGGGGATGCTCTGCCGGGAAAAAGGGCCGGGAAAAGGACCCCGAGCCAACGTGCTCTTGTGCTCAGGACATGCAGAGGGGCCCACTTTGCTGGAGAGGATGGAAAAGCTGTTCAGCAAACACGGAGTCGAGACTTTGGCTGTGCTTGTCTTTGAGTGCTGCAATGCTTGGGGCTGAGTCATGATATTTTAAGGGGATTAGTGCAGGAAAAAATTTAAATTTTTGCTGTTATTCGTGTCTTNCGTGTCTTCCTGCTTTCTCAGTCCTTATCACGCTTTGGGATGCCTTTGGAAGGTGGAGAAGCCGAGGAAATTCCCTTGGAGGGATGAAAAATGATGCATTCCAAAAAAAAAAAAAAAAATAAAAAAGGGAGTGGGGAAAAGGGGGGTGGGGGGGAAATAAATTTTTAAAAAAGATAAAAAGGGTAAGTCTGATAGCAGCTTTAGCTGGGGTTTGCATATACAGGTGATTCCTGACATATGAGTCCAGAGACCACTAACTGCTCAGGAACGGGCAAGGTCCAAAGTAGGATTGCAAATCCCAGCAGGAATATGGAGGCAGTGAGTAAGACCAGGTTAATTAGAGGCTATTACATTTTCCAGCTCTTCATCTGTTGCTGCAGTGGATGAGTCCTGACAGGCTGCATGGGCACACTCCTCCCTTCCTTTTCTTAAAAGTTCAAAATAAAGAATCACAGAATGAATCATGGACTCACAGAATGGTTTGGGTTGGAAGGGACCTTAAAGACCACCAGGCTCCAAATCACCTGCCACGGGCAGGGACACCTTCTGCTAGACCAGGTTGCTCAGAGCTCCACCCAAAACGAAATGCCACTCTAAACTTGAGTGCATGGAAATCACAGGGCTGAGCAAGGGAAAACCTCTCCAAGTAAATGGCACTGCCATCCTGGTTTGCGTCCCAGGCTGTGTTCTGTGCTCACCTGTGACTGCCACATCAGCAGTCCCTGCACCTCAGCATTAACCACTGACCTCGTTAATGAGGGTTATCACTGCTGATAGACCCAGGGCATGGGTAGATCTGTGGCAACAGCCTCTTTGCAGATGCAGAGCAGCTGGTATCCTGGTGTAATCAATTTTTTTACAGCGCTCTTGCATCCCAGAGGGATGTAATGCTGAAGGAGTCATCAATCTCATTGTAAGCTCTTCACTTGGAAAAAAAAAATTGGGTGCATTAAGGAAGTCACTTCACACAGCTAAAACACATGTTAAAAGAATTAGACATATGGTAAGTGAATTCCCAGAGGCATAAAGTTCCATGCTGGTGGGAATAGGTGAGGACTCATTGAAGTGTGCTGGGTGACTCTTGTAAAGATGTACATTAGTCATATTAAATACTTGCATCGGTAATAAAAACCATCAGCTTGTGCAATTCCTCCTATGGATTTGATCCTATCCTTGATCTAGTCTAAATTTGAGCCGAGCTCTAAGTGTGCTCTGCCTCTGCATGGGCAAGGAAGGAAAACACTGAATTCACCTTGGCACACTATCATGGGAAAGGGGAGAATAGAGGAGGCAAATCACATACCTTGCAGCTTTTGCTATTTCCTTTTTTTCTAATATTTCACTATCCACAGATACTTCTTGCAGTTTTTTGTGTCAGTTACTGCTGGAGCATGTTGAGGAGCTGAGACTGTTTTGGAGATATCAGTCACACCCCTCAGCATCCAAGCAAACCTGGGAGCTTCCAGTGACTCCAGGGATGGTGATGGGGAGGTTTCACCATCGATTTAAACATGACCATCCCCTGAAGAACAAGGTCCAGCCTCGCTGTTTTACCCAGAATCTTCTGAAAAGACCTGGATCCACATCTGGAATGGGTACAGATCTCCATTAGAGGGTGGCTCTCACTGCATACCACTGTGCCAAGAGGCTCTGGTGACTACAGGTACAGGCAGGAAAGTGGAGCCACAGCAGGTTTGGGTGGCTCAGGCTTTATCTTTGCAATGTTATGAGGAATACTGAACACAGAGATGGTGGGAGATGCAAGCTGGTAGGTAATACAATTTATATAATTATAGCTAAGCAGCTCCCTTCCTAGCTGATTTTGTAGAGGTGTGCTCTGCTCTGGCCCACTGTTTGAGCTCAGATATATTATTAAATAGCTTCTGTTTGCTTCCTGCTCTGCTACAGGTGCCCTGTTCAACCCTGAGCAACACTGTCATAGGCAGCCTGAAATTTAACTACTGCCTCTACCTAAAGATCCTGCAGAAAGAGTCCTTTGGGATGCGGGGGGTAGAAAAGCCATTTTCCACACCAGTGGAACTTAACTTTCAGGTTAAAACCTCTCTCGTAATATTTAACCAGGTTTCCCCCCAGCTGCAGCTCGCACCTGCCGCCCCTTGTCCCGATCCCGGCACCAGCAGAAGCAGCCGGGCTCCGTCTCTCCCGTACATCCCCATGCCCAGGCTGACTGCAGGCGGCTGGCAGCGGGGACGGGATATCCGTGAGCACAGGGGCACAGGGCGGCCG
>VYXF01004469.1:157461-203185 GCA_013397295.1 Polioptila caerulea | reverse complement strand
GGGGCGAGCCGTGGCCGCTCCCCCGCCGAGCGGAGCCGCGCTGAGGGCGGCCCAGGCCTGAGGTGGGCGCAGCCGGGGGGCGCGGGGCCGGCGGGGCCAGGGCCGAGCTCAGCGCCGGGATTTGCGCCAGCCCGGAGGAGTCAGCTCAGCCCTTCCTAGGCTGCGTCAAATCCTGTCCTGAGCTTAACCCCTTTGAACAAAATCAACATGCTCTAAAAACATAGTGATTTTTCTCTCTTTCTTTGTTGCTTTCTTTCTTTCTCTCTCTCTCCCTTTCCTTTCCTTTCCTTTCCTTTCCTTTCCTTTCCTTTCCTTTCCTTTCCTTTCCTTTCCTTTCCTTTCCTTTTTTCTTTTAATTTAAAAGCTCCACCTTTTGCAGACAGCCCACAGAGGGACATGACGTGCATCTGCAGCGACTTCTGCGCCGTCAGGGCTTTTCCTCGGGCGGGCAGTGACTCCCTGGGCAGGGAGGGAAAAGCGGGACAAGGAGGCTCCAACCTTGGCACAAATCCCAGGCAGCCTTTCCACCTCCTGCAAAACGCCGAGTGCCCTGCACTGACCCTGGCTGCTCCAGCTCCCTGTGGGAGGAGGTGTTTTTGGTTTTTTCCCCCTGGGGAGTTCTGTCTGCCCACAGGGGAAGTTTTGGAGGGAGTTGTTTTGGGATGAGAGCCTGTTGCTGGTGTGAGGGGGCTGTGGGTTGCTGGCAGTGATTGTGGTGCTTTCCTAGCAGCCATGGAGTACGTCAGCACACGGGGAGGTACGAGGGCCGTGGACTTCGAGGGAGCCCTTTTCTCTGGCTATGCACCCGATGGGGGCCTCTTCATGCCCCAGCGCATCCCCTCGCTGGACAGGGACACCCTGCAAAGGTGGAGCAGCCTCTCCTACCCCGAGCTGGTGAAGGAGCTGTGCTCCCTCTTCATCCCAGCCGAGCTGGTCCCACGGAACACGCTCAAGGGTGAGCTGAGTGGGGAGCTGCTCGCAGGGATGAGCACGAGGATTTGGGGGCTTCAGATGCACCTGCCTGCCTTTTCCTGCATCCTCTTCACAGCCCCCAGAAGGAAGGAGCCTGCTGCACCACTGCCTGCACATTTCTGTAGCCTGTTCTCTGTCACCTTGCTGGCAGTAGTGGAAAAGTTGTCCCCTGTGTATAAATAGGGATTCTGGTGACAGCAGCAAGCTGGTGTTGTGGCCCTACTCACTGCTGGGGCTCCTTCCAGGGCTTTCTGCTGCTTCACGCTTGCCTTGACATCTGTTTTTAAATGTTTTTTACACTTATGAGCGATCTTTTCCACCAGAGGGCAGCTGCAACCTCTGTCTCAACAGCATATTGGTATAAAACTCGGGTTTCCTGTGTTTTATGTTTTAATACAGTTTTCTGACTGTGTGACATGTCCCCTGGGATTACTTAGCACAGAGTTAATCAAACACCATCAAGCTGGGCTCATTCATTCCAAATAATCACAAATAACTTGCTCGGTATCTGTCACTGCACCAGCAACTGAGGGCGTTTAGTTGTGCAGAAAGGTACCCAGGAGCACGAAGAGCACAGATGCAGGAAGCCATGGGTCAGAAAAACACTCCTCTATTTTAACAGGCCATTTAACCATTTTCCTTTTAGAGCTGATCAATAAGGCCTTCAGCAGATTCAGACACAAGAATGTTGTGCATCTATCCCAGCTGAAAGATGGGCTGAACATTTTGGAGCTCTGGCATGGTGTTACATATGCATTTAAGGACCTGTCCTTGTCCTGCACAGGACAGTTTTTACAGTATTTCTTGGAGAAAAAGAAGAAGCATGTCAATATTCTGGTGGGTGAGTATGATTCCTTGGAGGTAAGGTTCTTGGCCAGGCCTTTACCTTGAGATCCATAATCCTACAGGCCTCCCCAAAGATGCCCCAGGATGGTATTGCCTCATATTTCTCTGGCCAAAAACATCTCATGGAGCATCTCTGCATCTTTTTCCTAAAGGGCAGTGGTGCAGGATTGATTGACACAACAATTTTTTGCTTTTCTTGGTGCTTCCTCACTTTGAAACAGGGACTTCAGGGGACACGGGGAGCTCGGCCATCGAGAGCGTGAGAGGGCAGAAGAACGTGGACATCTTTGTTCTGCTGCCCAAGGGGTTCTGCACCCAGATTCAGGAACTTCAGATGACCACTGTCATTGAAGACAACGTCCATGTCTTTGCTGGTTGGCACTGTTGTTTGGACTGTCCACTTTATGGCCCTGCTGTGTCAAAACCTTGACCCTGAAAGTCTGAGGGGGCTGCTCAGAGGGATTTGCAGCTTTAGTAGCTGCAGCCATCTGGGTCGTTGCTATCACTATGCCCAGACATCTGGCTAATAGGAGACATCATCCCCAGTTTGGCAGCCAAGCAGTTTAAGGCTTCCTTTTCTCCTGGCCATAGATCAGAGCTGCCTCCATGCAGGTGGTTGGTGTTCAGCTGAACTAAATTCAGCACCATTTTTTGTCACTTAAAGGATTTGGAGCCACACCTTACCCCTGTCCTCTTGCCTTTGTGGGTGATCTACCACCATGTTGCCCCCATGGATTGGCATCACCACTGGGTGCTTGAGCTGAATGAGTTCCCATGGATTCCTCTGCTCAGTCAGGTCTCCCTTGGCATCTCGCAAGAGGATGCAGCATTTGCCTTCCTGGCAAGTTTATATTTGGTAGAAGTGAAAGCCCAGAGTGCTGTGTCTGCAGAAACCACCTGACATCCACAGGGTGCCACTCAGGCCCTGGTTCACACAGCCCCCAAGGCAGACGGGCAGCTCGGGACACTCCTGGCCACAGCAAACCCCAGGGCTCGAGACCAACCCTATTTCTGAGCAGAAATACCTCGTGCCTGATGCACTGCTGCTGGCAGATCTAATCTTTCCTTTCTCCCTTTGACAGCTCATGGGAACAGTGATGAAATCGATGAGCCGATCAAGGAACTGTTTGCTGATGTTGATTTTGCTGGAAAATACAACCTGATGAGCTTGAATTCCGTCAATTGGTCCAGGATTATGGTGCAGATTGCTCACTACTTCTATGCTTACTTTCAGTGCGCCCCATCTCTGGATATCACCCCTCTGCCAATGGTGGAAATTGTTGTTCCAACGGGAGGAGGAGGAAATATCACAGGTAAAGGGAAAAAAAAGATGGGTTAGATAAGAGAGAGAGAATGCTGTGATCTATGGACCCAAAGCACTTTGCAGATACTGGGTATTGCTATTTATTAAAACACCCACTCTCTGGTAGGATTTCTTCAGAACCACTTATATTTTATTACTCATGTATGGTTATTGCTCAATTTAGGTGTCATGGATGATTTGCAAGGTGCAGAAAAACCCAAACCACCCTTTGATGATGACTCTAACTATCTTGAGGATGGGCACATTAGGAGAGGACAGAGTGTGTTTGATGCAGAAAAGAGGGAAAATGCTGTGGCTCTGATTTCTTAAGTGAGACATTAACAGAGGTGTGGACTCCTGCCTGGTCCTCTCTGGTTTGCATGGTAATGCATGGTCAGGAGAACCATTCTTAATTGCATAATCTGGCCTTCTAAATGAGAGTCCTTGATTGCTTCAGTCCCAAAATAGGTGTAGAACTGTCTTATGAAAGCAATTAAGGATTTAATATATTCACTGCTCTTCCAGGCTGCCCATCAGAAATCTTCATCTCTCCTGCTTGCCTTGGTAGTTGCCTGAACTCTCGGTCCCCTGCCTATCCACCAGCAAAAGTGGAGATGAGCAAGGGTGTGTTTTCAATGGCAGGTGGATTTTCAATCCCTGGATTTTAAAATCTGTGCTCTGCCAAACCACTGAAGTCAGATATCTCGGAGTCCACCAGGGAATATAATTTGAGTCTGCTTCTGAACTAGATGCTCAATCGATTTGTAGGATGACTTCTTTGCTAAATCTCCTTCAAATGTTTCTTCATCAAGCACTCATGCATTTTTTTGATTTTTTTTCCCTAGCTGGCTGTATTGCCCAGAAAATGGGTCTCCCAATTCGACTTATTACTGTGGTGAACAGCAATGACATCATTCATAGGACTGTTCAACATGGAGATTTCTCACTGGCAAAGAGTGTGAAGGCTACGTTAGCATCAGCCATGGATATCCAGGTATGTAGTGAACTGACCAAAATGCAAAAATAGAAAATACTGCTGTTTTTTTTTTTTTAATCATGTACTCTGTTCTACCTGTAAAATTCTGCCACTCGATGATGCATTAGGAGGTGTGACTCATATTGACCATTTATGCTACAGACAGCTGAGCTGAGATAGATCAAACACCTTCTCCCTCACTTTTCAGGGCTTGACTTTCTGGTCTTCATTGTTGAGTGCTGGGATTCCAGGGATTCATTCTGTGCAAGCTTAGTAAGACAGGGACATTTCCACAACAGATGACAACTAGAGAACTAAAAATGCCATTATGTCTCAAGGATTTTGTTGATGCTTCTGAAAAGCTCACAAAGAGCAAGAGAAGAGACTAAGAAGGAGGATGAGAAGTCAAGAAGAAATGCCTCGTTCATGGCTGCCTGCAGCTTGCTCAGAGCAAAACAAGTCCCAGCAGGCAGGGAAAGGCCTCAGAAAGAAAAGTCATGGGGGTACAGAAACCAAACACCTGGAAGCACATACCTCCCCTTTCATTCCCACTCTGGGATCCCCAGGGATTGGATCTGCTTCCAAACAAGTGATCAAAGTGGGAAACTCTTGGTGTTGTATCTCTGTGGCCTTAAGCTACCTGGATTTTCCAAAAGCTGTTCAAACACACTTCCAGGGAAGACCTGGAAGGGAACTCCTGGAAGGAGTCTGGAGGTTCTGCCATGCTTTGTAGTCACTAAGTCCCTATGCCCCTGTCACCAGGCTGTGCTCTGCACCTTGGCTTTCCTCCTGAGCCAGGAACTTGTGGAGGTCCTCAGAGCTCCAAGGGTAACTGGGCTCCTCTCTCAGCCCATCTCCCTTCAGTAGCACTGGTGAGCAAATTTGGGATCTTTGGGATCTTAGGGACAGAGAGTTAGGTGAGATTTCTTGAGATTCCTGAGGAGCTACATGAGTGAATCCCTCTGCACATCCCTCTCTGTAGCTGCAAGGGATGTCATTGTTGAGCTCACATCTGAAGCATCCATGCAAATATTTCTGTAGCTAAAGAGAACATTTGTTCTGGAGGGGAATTCAGGAGCTCTCTGGTTGGGAATTGTTTAAAGCAGGTTCAGCCTTGAGGTCAGGTTCCCACCTGCTCAAGGCTTTGTCCATTTGGGTGTTGGAGACCTTCAAAGATGGAGAGTGCACAGCCCCTTTAGGTTGCTGCTTCTGCAGACTAAGGTAAAACAGAGAAAACTTTGCTGTTAGATGCTGCCTGAAGAGTTGAAGATGAAGCAGGAAGTCTGGTGTGGATGGGCCTTGTAAGGAGCAATCCCAGAACAATCCCAGTGCATGATGTGTCTTTGCAGCCAAGTGAGGGCTGTTCTTTGTCCCTGAGGTCAGGAAGAACCACACAGCTCATATCCACACTCAAAACTTTGTCCCCAGCATGACCTGGCCTCCAAACTGGACCCCAACATTTTCCTGGAGAGCTCTGGTGGTGTGGGACAGAAGCAAAAGCCTTACTTAGATGGTAAGGCTGGTACTTGCACCTGCCCTGGCTGTTCAACTTACTGGTGTCAACATAGTGTTCTATAATGGAAACCATAAGGCTGGTGGGAATGGAGGGTGAAGGGAAAATGTGGGAGGAGTGTGGGAAGGATGTGGGAACAGCAGAAAGAAGGACCAAAAAAAGAGCGTCAGGAGCACAGTGTTGGAGGCATCTCCAGGAGCAGGTCATGGAAGTCCAGGCATGCTGACCTGTATCTTCTCAGGACACCCTAAAACAGGGGACAGCCTAGAGCAAAGGGCAGGCTACACCCAGACTAGACTGAAGATTAGAGGCTGGAGGCTCTGGGAGACATGGTGGGGAGATGAAGAACACAACTGGGGCCATAAGACAGCCAGATAAGGAAAAAAAAGGCTGAGTAGATGCTGATAACTCAACAAGGTAGGACAGGATGGAGTGAGAAAAGGTGTCAGCTGCAGAAAGTTAAGAAGAGTTTATCCAAACCCAGCACTTGAACCCAGGAGGTGAGATGAGGACTCTGTACATTGGTGCCCCTTGTCCTGTCTGTCTTGGCCAAACCACCTGGGAGAATGTTTCTTGGTGCTTGTAAATGTGCAGGAATGAGGCAGGGCAGAGAAATTGTTTTGGGACCCTCCTGTATGGTCTTGCACAGAGTTCTGTTGCAGTGTTGCAATGCTGATTGCTACACAGCCATATAGGCCAGTCAAGCCCTATATGTGCCCTGTAAGTTTATGGAGATTATCAGGCAGCCCTGCAGCAAGCTGGCTGTCTCATTAAGTCACACAGGAGCTGGGTGACTCACAGCAGCATCTGCAAAACTGGGAAAACAGCTGGATGGTTCTGGTTCTCCAACACACAGTGTGTTATTAGCCTGGGCTCCTCATGGTCATGGTACAGATGTGGTCACACTGTTGATTCATCAGTCATCCCTTCATTTTGTGTTTAAATCTGATGGTCACTGTCAGACTGCTCTGACAAGTCAGAGGTTCAAAAGACATTGTGTTCCCAAAGACTTGGGATGTAGATGAGCAAAGGGAAGACAAAAAGCCCACCCTGGCTTCGACCAAGAAAAACACAGTGGTAGGGCCTCAGCCCTAATGAGCCATCCAAGAATCCACAGGGATGCTTTCCCCCTGTTTGAACTTCCTCACCTATTGCCTTGTTATCCCAGGAGCCTTACAATGTGGAGAGGATCCTCTGGCTGCTCTCAGGCTCTGACAGCTGCCTGATAAAAACTCTGATGGAGCAATTCAACATCTCAAAAAGGCTGAAGCTGCCAGAGGATTTGCACAGAAAGGTCAGTTCCTCACCCACACAACGCTGTGCCTGTGAGTGTGTGCAAGGAGGTTATTGCTACCAGGTATTTCCAATTCATTTTCAGAATTAAAAAAATCATAATGGAGAGTATGCAACAAAAATTTAAATGTGAGACCAGAACAGAAGTTATATATCAATGCGTGTGCATGGAGATACTAAACACTCACTTTTTTTGTTTTTTTAGGAATGCTCTTTCTTCTTCAAAAAACTAACTTAAAAAATTGCCTGCAGTTATTTAGGTGGCATATGAGATTGGCCCATCCTTGGCCATGCACTGAGGCATTGTACAGTGGATGCTGGCACAGATTGGGTGTTTGGGAGTGAATCTACTGAGTTTGGTGCAATTCAGTTTTGCTGCTACAGCAAAGGGGAGCACAAACACAAAGCAGAGAGAGATACAAGAGAAAACCAAAGATTTGAGTTGTGAGAGGGCCAGGTGCAAAATCCTGCCTTTTCCTGTCCAGTTTCTGATGTGCTGTCCCCTGCAGAGCAGCCTTTGCCCAGTGCCCACTCTTGCTTGTGCTGCAGAAAGATAAATACTAAACAATTTTCTTACTAAGAACAAGAAGAGCTGTTACACTGAGCTGGATTTTACAAGCCCTCAGAAACTCCCTCACAGCTTGGAAATAGCAGTGTAGAGGTGAGGAACAGAGTCCTGGCTCCTGCCCACCCGCACTCAGAGCACCTGTGGATGGAAACCCCTTGCCCACCGTCCATCCCTGTGTTTTTTCCAGCAGTGCCTCATCCCCTAGCTGCAGCAGCAGCCCCTTTTCCTTCAGTCTCTGGGGGAACCCATCCTCCAGCCTCCCTTTTTCCACGTGCTTTGCTGAGTGCCTGTGGCACAAACCCAGCTGGGGATGTGTTGGGTGGTGGTGCCCTGTGCAAACCTCCCTGTTCCCCCACAGCTCTCCGAGACGCTGGGATCGTGCTCAGCCTCTGACCAGGACATTGTGGGAGCCATGAGGCGCTGCTGGGAGGAGAACCAGTACCTGCTGTGCCCCCACTCTGCTGTGGCTGCTCACTACCACTACTCACAGCCACACAGGTAGGGAGAGCCATGGTCAGGAGCAGCAGGGTCAGGAGCATCACTGTCCCCTTCGCTTACATCGTAAGTTTTCTTTGCTTGTCTTTCCTTTCCAGTATGCCCCGGTGTTGCTTGGCGCCAGCCTCTGCAGCCAAATTTCAGGATGCCCTTCTCCAAGCTGGCCTGGTTCCCCAGATCCCCCCTGAAATCACTGCCCTGACAGCAATGGAGACCAGGTCCACTCCCCTGGAGCGGGGGCAGGACTGGGCACAGGTGCTCCGGGCCCGGATTGAAGCTGTGGCACAGCAGTGGGAGGCACAGGCAGGTGAGTCTGCACCCCAGGGCAGGGGGGGATCACTGGGCAGGTAGTCACACAGACCTGACTGCTGGGCACAGCTGGACAATGCCTCCCAGAGAGGAATGCCTCCGCTCCCAGAAAAGCCCTGTTTTATGCTGGGAGTCTCCATGAAGTGATTTATTAGCAAGAATGCACTTCCCTGTTGATTTACATGGACTATCTTATAACATTTTCAGTAAAGTGTTGAATTATTTGGACAATTACATAACATTTTCAGTAAAAAGCACTGCAATTGTATCCCCTTTTTCCTAATAAATCATATAAGCTGATTGAAACTCTTGAGTTAACCTGGCTGTTCCATCAGTACTGGCTGTTACAGAAAGCTGCCTTAGCCCTACCCACAGCTGCCTGTTTCTTGAGCATTATCCAGTGATTCTGGCTCACTGCTGGGATGTTCAGCCCAGCAATTCCAATAGCACCCAAGATGCTCAATAGGAAACACATGAGTGGAGCAGATCCACTTTACCCATCCCTGTAATTTAAGCAGTGCCAGGCATCATTCCCAGGCATTGAAACTTGCTCTGTGATAGTGTTAATAGCAGATGTTTTCCCTGGACAAGCTTATCTTAAAGAGTACTTTCCAGTGCTGTATCTCACAGCTTTTGGTCCTAGTCCTGCTTCAGACTCTTCCCAGGCAACTTCCACTGTAACAAGTAGGAAATGGGAAATTCCCTTGATCTTCTGCCTGAAACTTCAGGTCTTTCAATACCACGTTCTCATCATATATGTATAAATATATAAATACCTCGTGTGGGAGCTGTCTCCACAAGTCGTGCATCTGGCAGGAATCTCTTGTGCCTAAAAAAGGGGGAAGAAAAATAGGAATAATTATACCAGGGGGGAAAAATCCCCCTTTGCCATCAAAAAGCATTCCCCCTTTGACTTCAAAGGAAGTCCTGTAATGGGAAGATTAATTTGAAGGTTTAGTGGCATTTAACAGGGTAAAAGTAAATTCTGTGAAGTGATTCAGCTTGGGATGTTGCAGAACGTGCGGGAAGAGTGGGAAGCTTGGCCTGGGCTGCAAGCTGCCTTGCTGGCACCCAGGCAGCCTTTTTCTTGGCTCCCTCTGGCACAGCTGGCCCCGTGCCACCTCCTTCCATCCCACCGAAACCCTGCAGGAGGGGAGGGACCTGTGCCTCTTCCAGGGTGGGGGCTGAGGCTGCCCCATCCCAACTAACAGGGACAAGGGAAACAGCTTAGCTGAAAATGATGTAAAAACCACAGCACTTGGATGTTTCTGATGCTAACAGCTCTACTTGCATGGATTAAGCAGCTGGGAGGTGAGGTCCAGGAATGATGTTTCATGAGGCCATCTTACACCCTTCTTTAAGAGCCAAACCAGCAAAATACCTCTTATTTAAGCAACAGCTTCATCCTCACAACCTCTCTCCAAAGGATGACTTTGCACTTGGGGTGGTGCAGGACATCTCTGGGGGTGGCAATAAGAAGCTTCCTGGTCCCATTTGACCCCCACGATCAGCTTCCCCTTTCATTGATGCAGATGTTTTGTTCATTGGACCTCACTGCCCTTAACAGCTGCCTCCCCAAATCTTGTGGTTCACAGCCAGGGCCGGCTGCCCAGTTGCAATTTAGCCCTTAATCATAGCTTAGGACACCCTGTGAGAGGGGAGAGGCCTGAAATTGCACCCAGTTCTGCACCCAAGTGAGAGGTTGCAAACCTGGCTAGCAAGACCCCAGCCCCTCACTGGGGAACACTGCAAAGGATGGGGGGAGTGGGGCTGGACTTACAGCCTGCCTAAATCCTGGTGTGTTTTGCAAGCAGAAAGCATGACAAATACATTCCATGCTCCCATCCCAGTGCCCTCAAGCAGTAGGATGAGTAAAGGGTCCAGCCCCATAGCAGGGTGAAAAGGAGTTTAATTCTCAACCATCCCTGAGGATACCTGTGTGGGGTGAGGATGCTACGTCTCCCCCAGCCCAAATCAGACTTTTTTTGGGGCAGGACACTATGAAACTCTGTGATCTCTGGAGCAGAAGAACAGCAGGAAAAGCCTGTTCCATGCCTGGAGCCAAGGCAGAAGGAGCACAGACAGGCTCCCACAGAGGGCAATACACAGCCACATGTGCCAGCCTGGTGCCTGGGACATGGGAAGGAACCTGGCCCCATGGGCATGCTGTGTCCCACCAACTGCTTGGGGACAGTGGCATCTGTGGCCACTCTCACATCAGGAGCTCCCACTCTGTCCCCAGGACTGGTGCTTGGGGCTCTGCTCATCCTTGGGTCTGGCTGAGAGAGAAGGTGAGCCTGGTTTGATGGAAAGATGGAAAATGGAAAGAGGAAAGTCACACAAAAAGTGGCACCTCCTCACCCAGCACTGATGGGTGGCTGCAGGCTCTGGCAGCTTCACATGTTCACAAGGTCAATGATAATTTAGCCCTGCACCTTCCAGAGCTGATCACCCTGGACAGGCTTGTCAAATAATTCATCTCATACATCAACTGCTCTTGCTTTTCTCCAGGAAAAATCCCTGAAACAGGATCCCAAGCATATCTGACACGTGATCCAAGAGATAGTGATGCCCACAAACTGGTGACCATACCCCATGGGGACACTGTATTCCCCCACTGAGGGACATGGCTGGGGCATACTCCCAACTCCTACCTCAAGGAGAAAGTAGTGTCTTGGGATGGAGGTGCAACATATTGAGACAGAGGAGTGGGGTCATGGCTCAGCTGGAGTTTCTACTCAATAACTCACATGCACCAAAGCAACTTGCTGTCCTGAGCCAAACTCACTTGCAGTTGGTGTGTCCAGCAAGGGGTTGGGGCACCTGTCCTGGTGTGGTTTGGGATCTGTTGGACTACATGTGGGGTCTACCCTCTAAGCCATCTGCCTCCGTGGCCCGTGGGGACTTCATCCACCAGCAGAGCCATGCTGTGCTTCAACACTCCAATCACTGAGTGCCATTAAAAGATTTATTTGCTAAAGGGGGACATGGGATGACTGGTTGACTGCTGCTCTGCCCAAGATAAAATTGAAAGGATTATAAAATCCTGAAGGAGTGGTGGGTGAGGATGCTCTTTCCCATGAGCAGAACAGTCCAGGCTTCCCCTGTGCTTTGTCACAATGTCCATCCCCATCTTCCAGCTTGTGGCCACCCAAGGAATTGATCTTGGGGCAGTTACTCCACTGACTGGGCTGTCACGTCCTTCTACTCCATTTATGAGCTGGGAGGAGCCCACAAGGTGGTGAATTATAAGCCAATGCTTTAAAACACTGTTCTGAAGGTTTGGGAGCTGAATTATTATTTATAATGCCCTGGAGGCCCCATGTAATTTATGGACAGGTATGAAGACAAGTAGGCGCTCAGACATGGGGATGAGCCCAGTGTAAATGCTGAGATAGAAAGATAGATAGATGGATGGATGAAGATAAACTTCTTGGCCAAGAGAGCTGCAGATTGAAAAACTGGAGATGGAGAAGGCTGCTCTTAGACATCTCTGCTCTCCTAGGGTGATACCTACTATCCCACTACTCTCACTCTGTAAAATGTCATCTCAAACGTGGTGCAAATAATTTGTTTACTCTTATATTTTTGCATTTATCCAAAGTGCAAGGAAAAAAAAGTAAAAAGGAATTGCTTTGTTGTTGCAATTCGCTGCTAGGCATTCCTATGTGTGCTAATGATAAGTATTAATTAAATAGCTTTCTGTTGTCTTTTAAATGCAGTTCTTTCAGGCTGTAATTAAAAACAGACACCCAGCCCTTTCTGTCTACATAGGAAGAGGCAGGTAGGCCTCTGGAACTCGGCACTTCTTTCCTTGTAACAGGAGAGAAGTGGAAAATGAGGCAAAACCAGTTTCCATTGAAAACTCACCACCCTGTGCATGTCCTTCACAGGGAAAGCAACCAGCTCAAGGAAATTAAAGGAATGTGACTTCCAAGATCCCAGCCCTGCAATCAAAGTAAGTTTATTTGCCCTTAAGATCTTTCAGCTTCATACATTTTAAAGGCAGAGGAGATCACTTTGTTTGATCTCTGGGCTACACAGGCTGCTGAACATCCCTCTGATGCATTCATCATGCCCAGAAGAAACTTGTTGCCTTATGAACATTTTGATCTGAGTAGTTGGTGATAGGATTCAATCCCTCTCATTTGTTTGTTGCTCTCTCCCCGTTTAAAAAAAAAACGTTTTTCACTCTTGCTGTGAAAAACCAGGCACTGCTGTAAATCCCTATCCCTGTGCTGCTCCTCTGGTCAGTATAATCTCCCAACTCAGGGTGTGCTGCTCAGGGAAACTGGAGCTCCCCCAGCCCTGCTGCCCTGTCCCTTTCCCAGCTTAAAATAGACTAAAGTCCTCTAGAAATGCAAATAAAATATCAGATGCTCATGTGGTGGAAAGCAACCACCAAATAAAATTTCCCATTTGCCCACAACACTGAATGACACTTAAGCCCAATTTTTTTCTGCCTTTAAAGGCAACTGGGCTTCACTTATGTAAAATGCAGCTGTTAATCAATAAATACATGGAAAGACAATGGCTGTCTGCTGTGCAGCTTAGGAGAGTGGTGGGGGAAGATGCAGCTCAGTCAGAGGATGCCTTGGTCAGAGATGGCCCGTGAGAGAAAAGTTGCTATGTTCCACAGCTGCATAGACTATTTTTTGTGAATGGAAACATTTAATTATGCATTTGAGTAATTTATAATCTGAGATGTGCAGAATTTGTGTAATAAGTACACAGAGAATATAAAACAGACACATTGCCTGCAAGGGGTTCCTCAATTTGGGGCAGTGCAGCACTTTGGTCACCCAGGGTGATGCTCTTCTGCCTTGATAACTCCTCACACAATTCATAAAACAGCCACTTTTGGAGTCCTATCAACCCAAGGCTGGATTTGCTATGGGTTTTTCTGTCTCCCTTAGCCCCATGGCTGTGTCTGTCCTGTGATTTTGATGCAGCTGGATGAGTATCCACAGGGAGTTGGGAACACAAGAAGGGGTCTGGGACACTCTGCAGGCTCCTTCCCTGGTGAGAGGAGCATGGGGCTGGGAGCATCTCTGGGGCTGTTGGTGGCAACAGTGACAGAAGTTGCTCAGAAGGGAATTCTTTCTCAAATATTTGCATTTTAGATATGAGAAAGGGGAAGAAATAGGATGGAAAAAGCAGGGGGAACAAAAGAGAGAGTAAGCATTCAGAAATCATTAAAAAGGAGTTTGAATTTGTTTGAATTGAGTCAAAAGATTTTTTTCTTTTTGGCAAACACAAGCTTCTTTTGAGCAGAAACTGAAAAAAAAAAAGAGCCTTTAAAAAAGTATTTTGAAAGCAGAATTTCTCACTTTTGGTCCAAATGGTTAAAATTATGTTTCAGTTTTGGGAAAAAGAAGAAAATGTAAAAAATTTTCAAGTTCTAGGAATATTTAAAACACCATATCACAAAAAAAGAAGGTGGTATGTGGGAGATGAAAAGAAGAACGAGAGAGCTGGAAAAGAGAGCAGCCAGCAGCTGCCCTGTGTGGCTCTGTCCTTGCCCTGACACCCCTGAGATCACCCCGAGCACTTTAAGATCACGAGATACGGAGAACAAAGAGTTTGTGTTCTCTTTTTTGCTCTGTAGTTCCCTGCATTTTCAGGCTCCCAAAGCTGGTTCAGCACTTTTGGGGCAGGTTAGGAACCAATTCTTAAAGAAAGCAGAGCAGAAAATTGCATATAATGTGGCTCCAGGAGACTGATGCTTTCAGAAAAATAGCAAAACTAACGATTCTTGTAAAATAAATAAATTTTAAAGTGATGAGAACAGGTCAGTGATATTTTGAGCAATTCCTCACTATTCATCTCGTTGCTCTTGCCCTGGGACCCCTCAAGTAGAGCATCAGAGGTATTTGCAGAACTTTTTGCTCATGAAATAAAATAACAGTGTGATGCTGCAGCAAAAGAAGTGGGAAGGGGAGAACAGGCTGTGTCTGAACGTGGCTTTATTTTGGTATCTGACACAGGGAATGGAGCAGGACTCACTGTGCTAAGTCCTGGACTGACGTGGGAAAAGGAAGATGAAATACTTTGCTGTTGAAGTTCGCAATCAGAGCTTAAACAACAGGTTTTGAGGATGGGGTCTTCCTGTCACTGCCTTTCTGTGTGACCCTGGGAAGGATCGAGGTGAGGTGAGGAGCAGGGGGACTCTCCTGCAGCTCCCCCAGCCTGGTCACTGCCACTTGGGTGACTCCCGGGGTCCCACCCTGCCTGGGGACCAGGCTGCTGCCACCTCCTCACCCTGAGCTCGATGCCCTGCAGCTCCTCTTGGTCCCTACCTGCCCAGCAAAGCAGCAGCACCCTGGGAACTCCTCGCTTCCGCTCCTCCGGGATGCTTGTGGGGATTAGCCAAGCTATGCTCCCTAAACCCATCACATGTGTTTCAATAGTTTTAATTGTTGCCTTTAAGATAATTACAGGCTGGAGAGCACGGACAGGAAGAGCCCTGTGGATTTGCACCGGGGCTCGGGAGCACCGTTGTGTATGGAATGGGATATCTGCCACTTGGAAGTGTTTTTCCTGCTTGGGAAAATGGTTTGCATGCCACAAGCAGGGGAGGCCACCGATCTCCACTTCCCATGGCTGGAACGACTGGAACAAGGTGTCCCCCTGCCCCCCACTCCACCTGCCCTGGGGAAAGAATCCCCCAGCACCTGGCTCAGCAGTTACTGACCCTTGCTCACTTAAGCTGCAGCTTTTTCCTCCTTCCCACATCTGTTTAGAAGGGAATCAGGACCTGAAGTCAGCAGGATGCTGAAAATCAGGCTCACAGCAGGGCAGGGAGCATGCAGGGCCCACCTTGCTTAGAGAGGAGGAGCAGCAGCCAGCTCCAGCACTCTCCTTGGCTCTTAGTGAGGTGGACCATACTTGGTTTTTTTAGTATATTATGGTTTATTCTGGTTCCTTGCTGGCTCTCCAGCCTTCATCACCAGAGAAAACACTTTCCTGATTTTAGAGGTAGATATCTCTGTCCCTCCTGCAGCCTGGAGTAATTCAATATTGAGTGAGAGGATTGCAGTCACTGCTTTTCCTCTGCACCTTTCTTGCAATATTTTTGTTGGAGCTCCTTGCTGGAGAGCAGGACAGGCAGCTCTCAGGAATAACAAAACTTCCTGGATGCTGCCTCACCACAGAAGAACTGGGGCAGCACTGAGGATCCCTCTTGGGGCACAGACCTTCCCCAGCGTTCACCACACAACACAGGATTTTTTCCTGAGATCTTCTCCAGCCCGTTGTGTCACCACGAAACCCAGCAGGAGGTTCTTGCCTTTGCACTTGCAGTAACCTTTTTATCACTGATGCTTTCTAAAATGAAAACAAGATTTCATCAACATCCAAGAGTTTGCTCCAGCCCAGCCTCCTGGTTGCAGGATGTCTCAGGGCTGGTGTAGATCTGGAGGATCTCGCTGGTTGCTCCCAGACATTGAAACCTGCCATTACTGGAGGGGCGATGTGGGGCCTGGCACACCGAGGGTGGGATTTGTTTTAGCATTCAATCCATAGAAATCCATTTAATAGCACTTCCCCTAAAGTGCTGCCTTTCTTCCACCCGAACTCCTAAAATGGAAATAATCACAGCAGGGAAAAAAGTTGTAACAACTCAAATATTAAAATGCAGTGAAAGTGAACTGGCTCCTGGGTGGAGGGGACGGGGATGGGCCCCATCGCTGCTGCCAAGGTGAGTTTTGGGGACCTGTTCAGACCTACATCTGCTGGCAGTGGATTAGAAGTCAAACCCACCTGAAATCCAGAACTAAGCATCCTGAGGGGCTCCTCGAGGATGGGATATTCCCCTCCATGAGCTGCCGACTTTGCCCCAGTAATCCTTCACATCACATCGCTCTTTTCCCTCTCCCCTTTTCCCTTCCCTTCCCGTGTGATATGACACATTGGCAGAGGAATAAAATAATCAGCTATTGCTTTATTACTTTTTCCACCCCTGCTTCCCTCACGGGCAACTGTATTTCGGCAAATGTTTTTAATATTTGCTAATAAAAGCAGCTCCAGTAATGACATGCTCCCTCCCCAAGACAAAATTACCGGCACTGGCGTTATCTAACAAACTCGTTTTGGCACAAGCGCGTCTGCGTTCGAGCCATTTCTGCCCATTCACAGGATTATCAGCCATCTCTGCAGCCAGCCCCAGCCCTCCTCTCTCATTCCTAGTTAATTGGTGTGAAATTGGAGCAAGTTCTCAGGTGATAATGTGTTTGCATTTACTGCTTCACTGAACCACCCTAGCCACTCAATCCCAGCTTCATTAAAGCCTCAATCTCAGCTTTTGCTCCTGGCTGTGAGCTTCAAACCCTATTTCCTGCGTGGCAGACATACAGCCTAACACATGTCAGGAAGACAGCTTGAGCAGAGCTGCTGGGAACAAGCACAGCTACTGCCCGGGCGCCGCTCCGGGAAAATCACGTTCGCGGTGGGAAAGATACTTGGAGTCCCCACGATGGCTTCACGCTGAGTTGGTTGGCTCCCTGCTCTGGAAAAAGGCATATTTTGTACCCTTTAATTATACTTGATTAATGAATTAATTTTAATTTTTTTTTCTGCTGCACTTTGAAGATAAAAAACCCTTCGTCTGAATTCTGTGATTAGTATTTAAAGACTCAAGTGAAATACTTGTAGGCAGAAAAACCTAACCGAGGAATGCCTGTGTTCAAGCATTCAATAGGGCCTATTCACAGGATAGATTCCAGGGTTATTATTAGCAATAAGGTTATCTTTGGCATAATCTTTTTATGCACAACATGCTATTGGATTCCACCCTCCCTTTTCGCTCAGGCCCTGGGGCAGGAGGTAGACAAACCAGAGCTGCTTCAAGCCTTGCAAGTGTTTTTCATGCAAGTGGAGTTGAAGCCTGGCAAAGTCTGCCTGCCATGGTTATATTTAGGACAAACCATAAGGTTTTTTTGGTGCAAGATGCACTGCCCAGAATGCATGGAGGGAGGAGCGTCCTGCCCCTGGGGTATCTCCAGCCCTGCCAGCACAGAGGACTGTGCTGTAGAGGACTTGCTGCACACTGGGGACATCTGTGACACCCTGTGGCGGCTGACCCTTCAATCTGAATGGAGAGGGGTGGGTTGGGCTGGTCCTATGCCCGCAGGTCATGGAGGCAGCTCCGAGCATCCCCCGGCCATGTGAGATTTCACGGGTCCGGACACGGCTCTGGGCTCGGACAGGTCTGGACACAGCCGGGGAGAGAAGCCCTGCCAGCCACACCGCTGGGTGAATCTCTTTTGGAGAGCTGGAATCGGCTCCCTGCTGGGTTGGATGTGGCCCGGGGGTCCCGCCTGCCCCCAGCCCCAGCCAGGAGGGCTGACACGAGTGGGGCTGCAGGCCCACAGCAATGGCTTGATCTGGGCAGGAGAGAGCATCTGTGGCCTGCCTGCCTCTTAATTTGGTGGTATTTCTAGCTCTCATAAAGCAAAATGCAGGAGGTGGGGGTTTGTTGATGCTTTTTGGTGTTTTGTTGTGTTTTTTTTTAATGGGTGGTGGGTGTGATTTTTCAAACGCGTTCCCTTGGGCACGTCTGTGCCAGCAGCGTCGGTGGGAGCCCCAGGATGCCTCTGCTGGAGCCCAGGAACACCTTCCTTTGAAACTTCCCTGCATCTCCCCAAACCCACCACTGAGCACTGGGGGTGGGAGGAGATGAGGCCACCTTTGGCTTTACCCTGAACAGCTCAGTTGCTGCACAGGGTCCCCAAGTCACCCTAAAACCATCTCCAAAAATCGATCAGGGCTGCTCCTCCACGGCCAGGCTCCCCAGGATGGATGCAGGCAGAGCCAAAACACATAGAGGCACATTAAAGGATGGCTGGTGCGGCTTTGAAACAGCGTGGCAATCCCCTGTAGCCTAGTTTTTAGAGAAAGTATTTTGTAGCTGGTTTTTCTCTTTGTGACTAAACATGGTTATTAGGCCCCAAGTGCATCATTAAACCTGTTATTAAAAGTAAACATGTTAAGGAGAATATACTGCTGTGAAGCAAGCTCATCCAGGGCACTGGACCCTCTGGAAAAGTCATTAACATTTGTATTTAAAGTGAACGTAGTTAAGAACATATTGGACTAATTCAGGGCCTTAGAGCTATTAAAATGACTGCCATTAAAAATAAATATGTTAGGCAGAATATGTTGCATAATTAAAATTATTATAGTGTTTACTCTGTTTTTTATGCTGGCCTCTAGTTTAAGAGATTATTTGTATGCATATAAAATAAATATGTGTTTTTTGTATTTATACATACACGGTAATATGTCTAACTATATATATTTGGTTATCTATTGTCTTAAAATGACTCTGTAGGATAAATTTGACTTCCTTGTTGCAGGATGAGACAGAGCCCTGGTGGGATGAAATCTTGATTAAAACCATGGGGGAATAATAATAAATAAGTGTTGGCTATATGTAAGAGTTGTGGCTACAGTCCAGTGGCTGTTGAGTTCAGTGGGAATCTTTCCTTGACTTTGCCACGCTGGGTCAGACCTCAGGAATTTGTCTCTTGCTTTGATGGTTTTGCTATTGGTAGGTCAGCGTGGAAAATCAGCAAATCAGCAGCTTTGCTATCCATGGGCCATTCCCAGGCCGAGCCTCCACCAAGTTCTCATTTTGGCCTGATCCCCTGCAGCTCAGGTGTCCCTGTGGAGGTGGCAGGGTGGGACATCTCCCTGTCACAGGGTTCTTCCCACCTGGGGGCCTCGTGTCCCGCTGTGTGGGAAAAGGTGCTCCCAGGGAAGAGTTTCTCCGGCAGTTTTGGACATGAGCAGAGACCTTTGCCTTGCCGGTGGCTGAGACCAGTGGCATTTCCTGCCATGGTCCTGGTGTAACATAGATCCAATCCATATCATGTACAGGAATGTGTTATAGATCCAGAGAATAGCCTGGGCTGGAAAGGACCTTTCGAGGTCATCTGACCCAAACTCTCCTGCATCTTCAACTAGACCAGGATGCTCAGACCTCTGCCCAACCTGACCTGAATATTTACACAGATGGGACATCCACCACCTCTCTGGGCCTCCTATGCCAGTGCTTCACCACTCTTCTTGTGAAAAAAATCTCTTCCTTATATTTGGTCTGGAACTCAAGCAGGGGCCATCATGCTAAATGCAGTTACCTCCCAGGGACTTGTATGGGAGCTGATTCTGGGAGGGTTCATTGAAAACAAACAAACAAAAAATCTGAGTGCTCTCCATACCAGCTAAGGGCTGTTTCCCAGTAATTCCTCTGGGAGTCCCAGTACCCCCAGCACCCCACAGGATCAGAGGTGGTAGGACCACAGGTTAGGGTGGAAAAAGCTGTACTAAGGAATTAAATGGGATTGGGGATGTCCCTTGAAGAGTAGCCTGTTGGAGGGGTTTCACTGTGTTCATTAATTACAGTGAAGGGGATAAGAGGTTAATTAAACCCTGCTGGGTGGCGGCAGTGACCAGCACCTTCCCCTCCAGCCCTTCTCCCACGGGTGTTTGGGTCTGCACTCCCAGTAACCACAGGAATGTCCGTGGGGGTCTCAGGCACCCCAGCCCCATGGGTCACCGCCGGGGATGTCCCTCCAGCACCGCCCTGCGCGGGGCTTTCTCCGGCCGGCACGACCCCAAACGCCGAGCACAGGGGGCAGATCCGCGCCCGCCCCGGCTTTCGAGGAACGGAGCGGGGGATGTCAGCAGATGGCACCATTTCTTCTGCGAGAGGAGCTGCTGGTTCCCACCGCGGCTCTGAGCCGTGCGCTGGACCAGGAGAAGCTCCGGGCTCAGGGCAAAGTGCTTTCCAGAGCCCCATCAGCGCTGGGAGCCAGCCCGGGGCTCCACAGGGGATGCGACCGGCCGGGAGCCGGGCAGGGAGGTCACAGGGTCCCCATGGAGACCTGTCCTCCGGGAGGTTGCCTTCCCATCGGGTTCGGTGCCCGACAGTGACAGTGATCACCAGCACAAACCTCAGGCCACGCTGCCAAACCACTGCGTTGCTTGTTTTGTATGGGCTCTTTTTTTAGGGTTGGAAATCGGTGTTTGTAGCTGACTCTCCAGGTGGAAAGGGAGGAGAAGAGAGTTTTTGTGCTCCTCCCTGCTCCCCTTCACCTGCCCCCCACTCCAGGTGATACTGCTGTGACCAATGTCTGCAGATGCTGCCAGCTGGAGAGATGCCTACAGCCGGGGGTCTCAGTCGGGCGAGTCCCGAGGGGGATCTCACTGCCCGGATCGGCCCTATAAGTTTCTTATATCAGCTGAAAACCCTCTTGCCCAGCTCTGCTCCAGCACTCCGGGGACAGCAGCACCCTGGGGCTGCTGTCTTCTGCCCCATCCTTGATTTCACCAGCGCCAGGGCTGCTCCTGTGGCTCGCAGCTATACCTGTGCTGCAGCAGTGGCTGCCAGTGGCCAGCCGGGGGGACATTTTCCACCTCACTGAACTAAACTTCATCTCCAAGAGGTGCTACCCAGCGCAACTGAATATTTAAATAATAAAACGAAACCGTGCTGGTGGGAGTACAGCTGCTATTACACTTATTAGTTAATTGTGGCGGTGTTTCAGAGCCCTAGGCATGCACCTGGACCCCTCGTGCTAGGTGCTGTACAAACAGGACGGAGGAGAAGACTTTGGCGTTTAAAGGCACTGAGTCATTCCTTCGCCCTCTCATCTGAAACCTCAGCTTTGTGCAAAACCTTTAGGATTTTGTTTAATGGGCGCAGCTAATGGTGAGGTAATCAGGGAGCCTTTCGACACAAAACCCAGCGATCAGTGGGTTGGATGCCTTTTGATCTCTCTGCGGAGCAAAGGCACTGAGGGGAGAAGCTGCGCGGTGGGGTACCGGGAGATGTTCCGCGAGTAGGCGGCAGAGACGGGCCGGGGCAGCATCTCCCACACTAAGCCCCTTGTGCTAGGATCCAGCTGGGGACCATCACCCTCATGCCATGTCCTGGTGCACACTGGGACTCGTGGGCACGTCCCTGACATTGCTTAGATGTAACCCAAGAGGACATGTGGACCACTAGGGGTGACTGTGCCTCCCTATCTCCTGCAGAAAGGAGATGTCTGTACAAGACTTCTGCTTGCAGAACATGGGTTTTGACCTATGGTCTCTGAAGGCACTCAAACTGAGCAGTGAGTGCAAGCCATGCCCTTCCCAGGCCCCTGGATGTCCTGCTTCTGTCTGACCATCTCCACAGCTTTGCTTCCCAGAGGAAAGCATGGAAAGAGGAAAAGGTCCCCAGCAAGTTCCTGCAGCAGAACAGTGGCTGATGGATGCCCATAGAAGGGGTGGATGGTCTCTGCCCAGGCTGTCCCTCCTGTGGCTGTGTGTACAATGCACGGCCAAGATGGAGCAAAATTCCTCTAGGCTGCTCCTCTCCTGGGGTGACTTCACCCAAAACCTTTGGTGTGTGGCAACATCTGGCTGGGGCTTGAGCTGGGGCGATGGTGTGAGTGGCAGAGGCCCCAAGGTAAACCCGTGGAGCTGCACTCCTGGGTACATTCTTTTACACTTATCTTGGCCTGGCAAGCTGGTAAAAGCTACACCTGCAGGACTCCTTTCCCTTTCTGCTGGTGTGAGCGAGGTCTAACTCTGGAGATCCACCTCAGGGTGGTGCTGCTCCTCTCCCATCCCCTGGCACCTTGGAACATTCTATGGGTTCATGGGTCAGCTCTGTAGCCCCCCAAGATCCCAGCCTGTAGGAACAACCTTTTCTGGCTCAGCTGGGACCAAACTTTGCCAGGTTAGTGTTCAGCTGGATGAGCCACTGCATGGAGACAAGGAAGGGGGAAAAGGATTTATGGATAGAGCAGGGGACAGATGGTTTTGGGTTAAGCGTACGAGTTCCTTCTCAGGGCTAATTCTAAGGCAGTATCATTTGAAAGAACCTTGCAGGAGTGTGTTTAGAAATGCTACAGTAGAAATAGTAGCACTGAGGGTCTCCTTTTCAGTGGCAGCCAGCTCTTGGGGTGGGGAAAGAAGATTGATGCAGATACAGCTGCTCCTGCTGGTGTCAGATTTGGATGTCCCAGTCTGTTTAGGATGTGCAATATGAAGAACAACCTCCTCTGCATTTATCACACCTGACAGACAACCAAGAATAAATAACATGGAAAAATTATGATTTAATCATAATTTCTTCATCATAAGAAAATTGAATGAACAGGGTAATGGACAGGATAATGCAACTAGAAATCAGCTAAAGTTGTGGCTGACACAAAGTTATCCTGTTCAGCACTGGAAGGGAAGGTTCTCTGCTCTGCTTTACATTAAATGTCACATGTCTGAAACATAGGGCTGTCAGGCTGGGACACCAGGACCCTCACAAAGGTGCTTCTCCAGCAAACGTCGTGATAGTCCTGACAAAGGACACCTCCCTTGGGCTGGCACCTGTGAGGTGGGTTGGGCGGGTGCAGTGGTAGGTCAGTTCAGTCAAGCTAAAGCCAGCGATGATCTGTGTCACTGTGTCACTGCATGGCAGTGCTGAGAGCCCAGGGGGTGCCATGCACCCCGCAGGGTGGCTTTAGGTGGGGCTAAACACCCCCTCTGCCCTGGGAGCTGGCATCTGCCACTGGGGTCCTCTCTGCCCTGGGCTGTCATCAGCACAGGTCTCATCCTAGCAGGGACATCTCTGTGGGGCAGATAAATTTCTTCACCCTGAAGCCCATTTTGCTGATCTTTCTCCTTGTTCCAGCTATTCAGGCCTCACCTACCCTGGCTTATGCTCCACTGATGCAAATCCTTATCTCGACCAGCTTCAGTCACCAGGGGTGGGAACTGTATCAGTGAATGCAGACAGGTAAAAGCCCCACAGGTCTTGCTCTGTTCTTTTCATAGTTGATGGAGATTTAATTTGCACAGCGAGGGGAACTGAGGGTGCAGTTCATCCTGTCTTGAAGCAGTTACAAGCAGGCTGGGTGAATTTTACCTCCAGAGGGCCTTTGGTGACTACAAAGGGAGCTGAGGTACCTGCTGTGCTCCAAGTCAGTGCTGCAGAGACTGACTGTCGAGTGATGCAAATGTCACCCCGGTCGCACTTGGCTCTGGGCTCCTTCAGCAGAGAGTGGAGAAAAACACCCATAGGGCAACTCAGCCTGCCTGCCCTAGACACGTCTCCAAAGATGGAGCAGGATGAGCCTCTGGGGCATCCTGTCTCCTGCTGTGGACAGTAGATGTTTTAGGTAGCTAAAAGATGTTAGAAGTGGGTTCTAGAAGGTGACTTAGGAGATGAGCATCCTCCCTACCTTTAGTCTAAGATCACTGCCTCCCTCTCACCAGGCTGCAGGAGAGCTCATGGGTGCAGACTCATCACTGCAAGAGGGTGGCTGCAGGGCAGAGAGCCCAGAGCTGTGTGCTGCCTCCCCCACTGCAGGGCAACCCTGAGTCTCACCAGCACGCCCGGTGGGTCCCAAATGGGGCTACAGCCCTGCACTGAAAGGCTGGGGGCCCTGGGAGAGCCCACCTGCAGAGGTGAAGCCTGTGGCTTGGAGAGGGATGAGTGTGGATGGAAACCCTAATTTGTCAGGAGAGGACCAACAAATAAACCCTGGAGACCAGGGAGACCCCAAATAATTTGTCAGCAGGATCCAACAAATAAACCCTGGAGACCAGCTTACGTGTGTAGAAGAAAGACATCTTATAGCTGGTTCTCCTGTATGTTTCTCCTTCTGAATCCAAACAGGTGGCACTTGGAGAGTTTCTGGGAGCTACCATCACCCTCTATATCCATGCCATGTGGCCAGGGCTGTAGTGGCATGGGACCTACCAGACCACTGACCTCATCCTTGGCTTTCATTGATAGCCAAGGGCTTTGGGCCAGCTGTCAATAACACGACCAAAAAGAGACGTGCAGACCATCCCAGCGAGGAAGAAGGGCAAGTGGCACAATGTGACTGGAGCTGGGTAGTGGGATGCTTGTCCCAACATCCTGCCATTTCCCTTGGTTTCAGCAGCTCAAGTGAGGGCCATGTGTCACACGAGTGTCCCAGGGTCAGTGCTCTGCTCTCTGTCCCTCCCTTTATCTGCAGATCGTGCTATGCTAACAAGGCACACGTACAATGTTTGTGTGTGCATGTGAGACAGAGCGCTGACTCTGGGCCAAGCGAGAAAAATCATTAGTTACAGGCTCTGCAGGACTGAACTTGACGAGGAACTTGGGGCTTTGCCCCGACAGCGCTCGGCGCTGGTGCATTATTCAGTTTGTGGCTATGTTGATTTGCAGATCTAATCACTCCAACAACACATACAGAAAATTAATTTGGACGTGGGCCTGGTTTCTAGAGAAAGTTGGACCTAAAGGCGGGAGGTTGGTCGTGTGGCTCAGGCAAAGGCCCAGGCTTGGGAATATCCCATTTTCAGCTCTTGAGCCTCACAAAAGATGAGAAATGGGGATGGGGTGGCAAGGAGAAGTGGTGTTGAGTGGTACTGGAGCATGGGATAAGTAGGATTTCATCCCCACTGAGTCTTTCAAAATCAAAGCCCTGATCACTCAGCCCTGGCTTATGTTCATACCTCCTGCATTCATGGGAGATGAGTTGGATGAAGGGGGAGATGCTCTCCTTTCCCCAGCCAAGAGATGGCCCCCAGGAGGTGTTGATTCAACAGATTGATTCAACACCTTTCTAAAAATACATCTTGTTGGAAAAACATTGCTACTGAGAGTCAGACCAGATGCACTATTCTGGGACTGCCCAAGCCTTCAGACCCTTTCCTCTTCCTCACCTTGCTGGTGGTGCCTGCCCCCATCAGAAAAAAGCATCTCAGTGGAGACACAAGAGATCCCATACACTGGAGCTTCCTCCATGGAGAAGAATCCATGGGTTTGGGTTGCTTCCAGTTGTGAAGGATGATGCCTGCCCTCCTGCCCAGTCTGTGTGAGCTGGTGCTGTGAGAGCTGGTAGGAGCCCACAAATCCCTCCATCTTCAGTCTTGAATTACCTGGTGAGCACTCTCCCTGCTTTTGATCGCAGACCCCTTAACTTTGCCTTCAGTCAGGGCTGTTTCAGCCCTGGATGTGCTGCATGGTCCCCTTTTAAAATGGGATTTAAGAGAGCATTAAGGACTAATTAGGTCTAATGAACAACAGTGGCTGTTTTAGGCCTGGTGCCTCCAGTTGACATCAAAGGGTGAAGGGGATTGGGTGAAACCAGAGGAAGTGTTATCAGCAGCAGGAAAGATTTAGACCCCTGCAGGGGATTTGTGTTCCTAATCCCTCTGTGCCTGTCAGGCAGGGAGGCTACATGGTCCTCTCCCGTTGGAGACAGGTGGGATGGGGAAATCCTGGTGGAAGCCCATCATCACCATAGCTCTCCTCCTCTCTATGAGCAGCTGCAATGGATTTGGGTGATCTGGGGCCACTCCAAGGTATGGGACACCAGGATAGGGTTCCCAAGGGAGGAGGTGAGGAACAAGGTGGGAACAAGAGAAAGGAGGTGGAAGGGGACATGGGGGCACGATCAGAGCTGGGCTAAGAAGAGAGGCAGCAATTTGCCTCTCCTGGGAGCTTCCTCAAGTGCAGGCAGGGGTGAGTCAGGGCTGCTCATGCACAAGCTTTTCATTAGCACCATGAAGTGCCGATGCAGGACCCTGAGCCAGGCAGGGTTTATGTGCCCAGGGTGCAGCAACAGCAGCTGAGTCACACACCCCACCCAAAACATTTAAGCCTCTCACCATTTTCTGCATGTCAGAGGGACCTTTATTGTAAGGGCCTGCATTGTCTGAACGCCACGGCGCGGTCTGAGGGCTCAGGCACTGTGCAAAGCCAGCGGTACCTGCCTCCCATCCAAAGCACCACCAGTTATCTCCTGCCATGGCTCGGGTGGTTTCGCCACCACTGGGAAGTCAGGGGTCAGGCCCAGCACCACGGGAGCTGTTTCCTGCCCTCTGCCAAAGCCAGTGGGGTGGGATGGGAGAGATGGAGTTTGCCAACAGCGATTCTCCCCTGATGCAGTTTACATGGCAGTATCGAACGGCGGTTTGGTCAGGGGGATGTTACAGATATCAAATCCTTTCACTGGAAAGTCAGATCTCAGCAGACAGCATTTTGGAGAGCTCAGGGAAAACAACAACTATTTACGGTTGTTGTTTAGGGTTGTGGACGCAAGTGCCCTTGAATGATACAAACCATCTTAAGGGGAATTTTTGCGGCTGATTAAGCGTAACCACAAAGCTTCAAGAAAACATGTGTTTATTTTAAGTAAGTAATGTTGATTACTAATGAGAATACTTAGTAGATATGATCAAAGGTAGCTGAAGTGCCGTCATGATATCAAAGACTGGGATGGAACGCTTAATTTAGATGTTGAAAAGCCAATCTAAGGTGAGCGTCTTGAAAGTAAATATCATTAACAGTATCTAGATTAGACCAAGGTATAAAAAGAGTTGGAGGTAACAGCTTTCAAATCTCCCGTATAAACAGGCAGGTGATGCTGTAACTGGGGGAGGAGAGTCAGACACAGAGCCCAGGGTAGGGGCTGGATTCTGCATCTGGGCACGCAGCCCCTGGCCGGGCTCCCAGCTCTGCCCATCAGCATCTCAAGGGAGCCGGCTCTCAGGAGCCAGCATGGCTCCTTTCTGCTCCAGCTCACCCAGGGGAAAGGGATGGAAATGAGTCCCCTGCTTCCAGCATCTTCTGCTTGAGCCCCAGTGCAGGGCTCTGGCTGAGGAGGGAAGGCTTGTGGGGGACTCTGAGTGGGAACAGGGTATCCTCTGTGCCAGCTGACCCAGGAGGTCAGGCAGACTGATGGAGGAATGAGGCTGACAGTGCAGCTCAGTTATTCTATTAGCCAGAAGGTGCTTGGGAAAGGGCTCCACATGTCCCCACTGTCACCAGCTCTGTTCCTAGAGGTAGCATCCCTTGTAAGAAACACTGATGGGATTTGGGACAGGCAGGACCTTATATCCCCTTCTCTTGCCAATTGTGTTGTGTAAGAGGGAATATGTTATTAATTTACCCCATATCCATCTCAAGCTCTTGGGTCAGAAAAACAGACACTGTTAATTGGGAAAAAAATTAGATATGGCTAAGCCATGATCCACAGTGTCTTCTGCCAAAAACCGGTGCCAAGGTCCACAGGTTGGTGACCTCAGTGGTGGCTTTGGATCTCTGTCCTCCCTGCTGTCTCCCCAGGACCATTGAAACCAATCCCCACTCCATCCCTGCTCCCAGTGCCCAATGCTAGCAGGGACCCTCTTAGCCCAAATGCCCTGATGATGATGATGATGGCCAGGCCCCCATGTCACTCCCACGCTGCCCAGGAGCACCTCAGGGTGTGCTCTGCTCTGCATGTTTCCCTGGCCTGAGCCCCTTTGATCGAGCGCTGCGGGGCTCGGAGCAGGTGGGTGCCAGACTTTTGCCCTGCCTTGCGTAGGTTGGGAGAGTTTTGCCCTCCCATTTGGGGCCCAAGGAGTGCCCACATCACTGGGCCTGCTGGGCACCCTGGCTGGCCACACGTGGGCCCAACAGGCTGCTGCTGCATTAATCATTCCCCCTTCCCCAGCTGCACTGGTGGTCCCACATGGTGCCAGGGATGCCGGAGACCCGGTGGGGTGTTTCCCAGGGATAAGCCTGAGAAGGGTTAAGGAGAGTGGGTTTGTAGGCAGGAGTGCCTGCTGGGTGAGGGCAGATACCATTCAAAGTGCTGATGCTTTACCACATCATTAAAAAAGATGCTTTCCAGAAAAATAAACTTGAAGTGCCTGTGAGCTACTTTCAAACACGGATTCAAACCCCAGCCTCGCAGAGGTAAGGGGCACTGAAGCTTTTTAAAGCCCTGGTGTTCCTGTGTCCTGGCTGGATACCCTGCACAGCCCACGTGTGGCTCAGGAGCTGCTGGACACTGCAGGTCCAACATCTCAGCCAGGGCTGGAGCATCTCATCGCCAGTGAGTGGTGACAGTGCCATGTCAAGATCCTACCAGAAGTCTCTTTGCTCCCAAGTGTTTTGCAGGCTCTTGAGTTGTAACAACAATAACAACAGAAAAGTACAAAAGCTGGTGATTTAAGTAGCTTGAGAACAAATCACTCCCCTGTTTGCTTGAGTGTCACCTGCTCAGTATCTGCTTCATGATATGGATGCACTATTTTCTCTTGGGCAATGAAAATCTGCATTTGTAATACATTAGAAAAGAAAATAAATAGAATCTAACATGAACAAAGTTGATTTCTGGCCCTCTTTGCATATTACAAAGGAGCAAGATGGGCACAGACCCAATTCCTTTGTTCTTTTCAGATCTCTGCTACTGCAAGCAATATTTGTCAAGAGATTTGAAGGTGCAGATGAAAAGTGCTACCTACGGACCGAGTATTATTACTGCTTTAAACTCACACCCTTTAAAACAGCTGGCTGTCCCTGTTTAAAGGGAGGTGTGTGGCCAAACAGGTAGGACAGACGCCGGCTGCCAGGATGCCCTGGGTCCTTGGCTCACCCTCACTGCCAAGGCTGTGGACACATTCCACGTGCAGTCCAGCACGGACCCTCACTGTTGATAGCACGGGGGTGGCAGCAAGGAATGCAAACCTGGGGTAGGGAGTTGCTCAAGAGCATTTTTAAGACCCAGATATTGAGATGGAGCTGAACAAGCTTTTTCAGTGTTGACCCTGCTGGGTTTAACACCAGAAAGTGAATGCACAGTGGGATTTGGGGACATGGAGGGTGGTGTTGTATAGCCTTGGGTGGACAAGCAGGGAAGCAGTCTCTCCTGTCACAGCATCATTTCTTGGAAAAACTGCTCTGCACTCACTGCAGCCCTTCATGACCAAAGTGCAAGTGTGTGGGGAGGAGAGATCGGATTTTATTTTTTGTGTGATAAATCTATGCTCACAAAATTTTGCTGCACAGAAGGAACGGGGAGATGCCCTGCCACATCCTGGCATCACACAAGGCTGTTCTCTGTGAGCAGGGAGCCATCCTGGCATCCCCAGCACCAACAAAGAGAAACCCATCCATGACATTAAGTTCTGCTCAACAGCAGCTCAGATTAAGAAAGGTTTTCTTGTGCTGGAAACTCCATGAATAAGAATGTTAGGAATTGGCTTAAACCACCAGTGACATAATTAGAAGGCTTTTGATATGCCAATTTGGCTGATCTCAGTTACTTCCCCCTGGTGCTGGGGAGTGTCAGCAGAGGGATTAGCCTCCAGTCACTTCCTGACACTCTGCTAAATCTTCTCCCTCTTTGTTCTTCATCCAAGACAGGGGAAAAAAGGAAAAACAGGGAAGCAGCTCAGGAGATACTGAAGTGAAGCAGCGTGTGCTGCATCCCTGACCTGCCTTCAGTTTACACTACAGGCTCTCCTTAGGGGTGTAATGCAATTACGGCTATAACTGGGCGCTATACATTTTAATCCCATTAGAAACAGCCTTTTAACAGCTCCTGACTGACTATAATATGTAATCTCATTAGAGACACTACCTTTATACCTTGTACAAGAACATCCAAGCAGAAATCAAAGGCTGGGATAAGGCTAACCTGGTTTTCTTCTTTTAAAACACTGTCTGCTTTCTTGCTTTTATTTGGGGTGCTGGTGCACATGCACAAAGGGTTTGATGGGGCCAGGCTGGATGGGGTTTGGGAGCCACCCCTGGTTTTTCTCTTATACTTCTTTCAGCACCCACCAGGGACAGGGTACTGCTGTGTGCAGCCCATGTGCCTGGTCCGGGTCTGCTGGCCTGGCACACAGGGATGTGGAATCCTCATCGCCCTTGAGGCTGGCTCCGTGCAAACTCGAGACAAATGCTGGCCAAGGCTGGGCCAAAGCTGGAAGGAATTCTCCTGCTGGAGCGTGTTCCCAGCGCTGCCTCCCACGATCCCACACTGCACTGACCAAAGCCCTTGGTGCGGGTGCAGCTGTGTCTACACCACGTCTGCGTGTGTTGCTCTGCCAAAGGGGGGGAGGAGAAAGGGAGGGGTGATTTTCAGAGGTTTTTTTTTTTAATCTGTTTTCCTCAACGATTTATCAGCGCACAAGCGTCTCCTTTCATAGCAATCTTTGAAACTCTCGGCAAACTTCAGGCAAATATTCTGGGGGAAGGCAGACTTGAAGATGTTCAGTTTCTACATCCTATACTAAAATAGACTCCTGAGCTGTTTTCAGGTAGATTTGAGCTTGTTAGGGACCAGTGCCCACATGGGATAGGGACAGTGTGGTTGTCCCAACCATGGGCCAAGCTTGGTGGGGTTGTGCTCCCTATCTGCGAGTCCAAACTCTCAGACAAGCACCTGGCCATAGCTGGATAGGCGTCCACTTGTCACTCCCATCCCAGTCCAGCTCAGATGATGCTGAAACAGCAAATCAGCCCAAAACCCTGGGATGGAGAGCACAAGGCTTGGACAGAGCAGTAAAGGTCAGGGAGGTAGGACAGGAGGACAGGACAGACCTGTCCTGTGGGGACAGCAGGGCGGTCGCCTCTCATGCTGAGAAACCAAGATACTGCAGCCAAGGGCAGCCAGGATCCAGTCCTGGTCTCTTTCTGAAGGGAGAGCAGCTGGTCCTGACTTAATCTGAACTATGGTATGAGTCGTCATGGACCAGGATGGCAACCAATTACTTGGGCATAAATCTATTAAAAAGAGTGGAAAAGGGCTATGTTGGGCTAAGCTGCACATCAGTCCAGTGTTGGGGCTACTGTGACTGTCCCTCTGATGAGGCTTAAGAGATCTTGATCTTTGGGACCTTTAAAGGCTGCAAAGACACTTATTTTTGCAAGAGGGGTGTTAATCCCAGCAGATTCAAAGGGGTGATAAAGCACTTTGTTTCTTGCTCTACAGTAATTGCAACTTCTGACAACTCTGATAAACTAAAATGAGGTTCTCAAAAGCATCCACCCAAGGCTTTGTGGGGCTGCAGTCAGGGTTGTATTTAAATGCCCCTAATGAGTACCTAGAGCAAATGGGAAAGACATGCAAATCAGATGTCTAATTGAATGGGCCTTTGAAGGAATATCCCAAGCCGCTGGGTAATTGATGGGTTATCTTTCCACCGGCTTGCCTTGATGGCATCTTCTTCCGCATTAGTCTTTCCTAGGAGCCTGGTTTAACAGGAATAGTGGTGCACCAGGATTAAATGCAGCTCTTCTTCACAGGCTGAACGAGGACGTTCACTGCCCAACACTACGACCCTTCTGCAAGGCAGTCATTATTAAAATCTCTCTAGACTGGTGTTCCTTCCAGGCATGGAAGTGCCTTATCATATTGCATCTGAGCACTGCACTCAGTAAACTGCCTCACGACCTGCTCTCCAAAGTGAAGGCATGAGAGATGAAATAGCTTTCCCATCAAGTTTCTTGGGCCCACTTCACCAGCAGGAGTAATTGCTGTGACTGCCTTCATTTGGATGTAGCAAAGCTGATTTGCACCGTATGGAAATGTGACCTGTCTGACCCATTGGCTCCGTTGGTGTCTCATGAGGATTTATCAGTGTTGCATATATGAATTTTGCTTTGCTTAAGAGCCTTGTGTTATATTTGTGCAAGAGCCAATTGCCAGCAGCCACTGTTATGGCCAAGCAGCTTGCAGCTCAGCAATGAGCAGGAAAAACATTCCCCAGATGGAGCTCTGTTTAGACTCAGAACTGAGGCATAAATCCCTAAATTTGGGGATGTGTCTATAACAGAGTTACCTGGGCTGTATGAGCTCTCTCCAGCACCTCTAAGCAACTCTGATGACCACATTTTGTCAAACACACTATGGCCCCTGAAAACATCTGAGAGGTGCTGGGGTGTCTGAGACATCCTCAAGGGCTGGTTTATGTGTCCATGGGGGACTGGAGCAGCAGCTGGGGGCTGGAGAGGGTGGATACTCAAGTACGTCCCAACAACTCTCTTTAAGGCAACAGAGTTTTAGCCAAAGAATTTGCTTTGCAGCTGAGTTTAAAATTACTTTCCTCTAGTCCCTGTTGATAACAAGAGGGGCAGATTTTAGCCATAGCTTCAATTTCCCTCATTGGGGAGAAATTCCTTCCAGAGCAGAGTCTCAGGGATGCGGAACCAGGACTGTCCTTGACACTGAGCCCATTGCTCAGTGTATCTTCAATCCTTACAGGTACAGAAGAGTCATCCCCAGTTCAAGTCCCCACACCCCAACACCACCCCCAGGCTCCCCATAGACAACCAGCACTGGATCCTGGCTGTACCTTGTTGCATTTGAAGGACACAAACATATTTGCCAGCATGCCAGCTCAGCCTGGATTCGCTTTGCATCTCTCACTCTGCCACTCAGATCCAGACCCACAGCTCTTTCCTGCCTTCAACTGCCTTTGCAAATTCTCATAGCAAAGAATCCTGTTCCTGGCTACATTCTTGCCTGCTATTTACTATTTCTTTCTTTAATTCATGCCTAAATACCATTCTTGGCTTTTCAGCTTTAATTTTCCAACCCAAACCAAGGTATTGATACCAATAACCTTGCAGAATTACTGGATTCAGACTGCACATCAGCAGTTCTGCCTTTCTGCCTTCCCCCTCCTAATGCTTTCATGCCCACATGGGTAACCCTGTGATGCAAAGCCCTGGCAGGGGCAGCAGGCAGAGCATGGCCCTGCTCTTGCTGGCACTGGATGCTCTGAGTGTCTTGCCCACTGCTGGGTTTGTCCCAATGCCAGGGCGGGTTGGTGTTGCCAGAGATCCACATCCAGGAGGAGCAGCACAAGGGCTTGGCTGGAGCTGGTCTCCATGCAGGATGTCAGTTCTGGTTCCTGCCCACCACTGCTGGACCAGTTTTGAAGTGGTCAGTTCACTCACCAGCCTTTGCTGCCCAGCTCCATGGCAGCCTCTGCACTGCTGGCCCCTTTCCTGAGCAGCTTCCCACGCAGCTGAGTCTTCCACCAAAGCCTTGGCCCAGACTGTCCACACACAAGCCCTGAGAGCCAGGGCTAATGCATGGTGTGAACCTGGCCCTGTGCCTGCCCTGGGTGTATGGGTTACAGCCTGGGTTTCACTTCAAAGCAGGCTTTGACCTGCCTACTGTGCTGCAAGGATGGAGTTAAAACCTGGAGAGAAAAACTCTGATTTGGGTAGCTGGCCAACAGCTGCCACAGTTCACTGGGATGGTATTTCTGGCCTCTGCTTCTCTTGCTTTGCTTCCTAGAGATCAGAAATTGCTCGCTGTTTGCTGCTGTGAGCCCAAGACTCTCACTGGAGACAGGTCTCAGCATGGACAGATACATGTGGTGGACACCAAACCACAGAGATCTCTCCCAGCATCTCTGCTCTTACAAGAGGGTATCTCCAGCCTGGCAGCAGCAGGTCCTCCAGGTCAGAACCAAGGTGACCTTGTGGCAGATGCCTTGAGATGGGCTTCATTTCACTTTCTTTTGATCTTTTTGTACCTCACAGGATAAACATGGGCACCTGGGTGGAAAAGCAGGGAAATATTATCCTTTAGCTATTAATCCTGGCTTTGGTTGAAGTCCTGGCTGATATGGATGAAGTAGAAACTATAATATTACATGAGGTGCAAAGTCCTTGGAAGAGTCCTTCCCTGTTCCAGAATTGCCAAGGAGCATTGCTAAATTCTCCTCAGATGTTTCAGCAGTACTGGTAGGAGGCCTGAGGATGGATTATGACCGCTCTGTCCCAACTAGATTCCATGGTGAAAATCAAAATTCCATGCCATGATCTGGGGAACGTGCCAGCACCAAGCTGGGCAGCCATCTCCTCCCACTCTCCATGGGGTAACCAGCTCCTGGCTCTACTGCTGTGGTGTCCTGCTCTTCCACGTCCCTGTGCTGGCCAGCACTGTTGTGTGACCATCTCTTCCCAAGAGGATGTTGTTGAGGCACTGGCAATGTCCTTGGAGCTCCATGTCACTGTCATTGCATCCTGCCATCTTCCCTTGCATCATCTGTGCCACTCCATGGGGAAAACTACAGAGGAAAGCAAACTTCAGTTTTTTCCTTCTACGCTGGTTTCCCTGACGTTCTCATACACTGTGTGTGTGACAACAATTATTGCTGCTTCCTACTGGAAAACGTAAGTTTTGGACTTGCTTTTCTCTCCAATTACAGGGTGGTTTGGACTATTTTCAGATGGCCAGTGCAAGGTCACATGAATGCTACCCTAAGTGTGCCACTTTGCCTCCTGTGCTCTTCGATGCCACCCTATCTCTGGTTTTCCAGACTAGTTATGCCTTTTTTTCCTCGCCCATTTTTTTGAGGTCAGCTTATTTATCAGTGTTGTGTTCCTTTTAGTGCTGAAGTCAGCGGGGAAGATGTGAGATGATCTCCAGCACTGCTCCTTAGGGAGTCCCACCAGTGATCTCCCTTCCCTTCAGCTGATGTTTCACACACAGGGCACTGCTTCCTTTCCCCCAGCAGCACCAACCCTCTCCAGAGGAGCATGACATGCCCTGTGTGCCACTCCAAACCTTACAGCAGTTTTCAAGTCTCCAAACACTGTCCCTCCTGGTGTTTGGGAGATGTTCTGGCACCCACTGTGCTGTTGATCCCGGGTCAGAGGGTTTGGCTGGGCAGAGCACTTCCCTCCCTTACCAAATACAGGGAGCCTGGGCTGCTCTTCTGTTGGAGGGGGTCTTCACTTGTGCCTTGTCCAACCTGAGCTTTTGCAGGATGAGACATTGAGGTTCCCCGGACTTGAGCATCTCAACCCACTTCCTCAGCCTTGACCACTTGATCCTTCAGACTTTCTTTTCTCCGTGCTTGTGGGGCTTGAAACAGATGTCCACTGGATTCCTCAGGATGACTTGAACTGACTTCCCTTCACCTGTATCTCACTTCAGCCCTTATTTTCCCTTCTATTTTTTATTCAAACAGGAAAAAGATCCCAAATTTTTTACTGTTTTTTGTCTTTCCAGTGCCTCTCATCTTTTTTGGACAGCTTTTTCTTTTTGTTCCTTTGTAACTTCCTTTGTCGACCTTTCTCCTTTTTCTTCCTGTTCCTTCCTGTCTCCACTTAGTATCCCATTTCTCCTAAGGTACCTGACACCTGCCCATGGGTTCCTGGGGAGGCACAATATCGAGCTTGCTTTTGTTTGAAGGTGAAACGAAGCACCGTTTCACCAATAAAAAGTTCTGACTGTCAAGCAGTGAATTATTCAGGGCTGATGAATAACTTCGAGGAGATCAAAAGATATTAAGCTAAAAGAATTATTATACAGGAGCCTACGGGACCACACAGATCTCCTGTTCCAGCTAAAAAAGTCCCAAATTAACCCCCCACACCTCTCCCCCTTAAAAAAAAAAAAAAAAAAAAAAAAAAAAAAAAAAAAAAAAAGCGTGTGTGGTCTTGAAGAGCCAAAGAAGCAAGCCATTATTTGTAAGTCTGCTATATAAAGCATAATTATTATCCTTTTTATCATCCAAGTTATGGGGCAGGCTTTTCCATCTTTACTCACGCCAAGTAGCACCTCGTGTCAGAAATAGCCTCGCTGGTTTGAAGGGGATGAGTCATCCCGCAATCAGGTAGGAGGAGAACAAAGATAGACACGACTTCCCGGGCTGGATCTCTCTCTCCCTCTCTGCCCCCGGTGCGCGATCTCGCTCCTGCCCGGCTCCTCTCCAAGCGCAGCCGCCGGGAGCGCTGGGGCGGGCGCGCCTTCCCGCGGGCTGCCGGCGGCCCACCGGAGCCCAGCATCTGGGCTGCAGCTCCCTCCTTCCCAATCGCCTTCCCAGCAGCTCCTCAGATGTGGGCAGGAGCGGGCTGTGGGCCCTATGAACTCTTCTGGCAGCCCGCGGCCCCACTCCCACTCGCCTCCTTCCCCATCGCCCCAAAGCCCGCCGTGTGACCAGCACGGGCTGGAAGGGTTCCAGCTGGGCTGTTTGGCAAAGAGGCTCCTCTCCAGTCATTGGGGGGCTCTGATGTCATCCCACCGTGGTTGAGAGCAGGGTGAAAATGAACAGCAGTGCCATGACTCAAAAAATGTAATATACAAAGGGAAAAACTCCTCCAATAGCCACGGGGTTTTCCAGACCAAGAGCCTGCTTTTCTCAAGAGCCCAGTTTTGCTCCAGCTGAGACTTTGCCCAAACCCTCTGGAACCAGAATTTAGATTTTCACCACTTTTTCCCCCCTTCTTTTAATTAACAAAGAAATTCCGAGGGGGAAAATTCTAGTTGTTTCCTCTTGCCTGCCCTCGCTGTTACAATTTGAAACCCACATCTGGCATTCAGAGTGTCGAGAACAACTCAGAGCCAATGTATCAGGGCTGATGAACCACCCTGGGTTTCGGGGGAATTAGCTGTTTGCCCAGATGCTCTGGGGGAGCTCTTTCATATCCCAGTGGGAATAACACTACTAAAAAAGGAAAACCCATTAGTACACGTCTGCTCTTGCAGAGGCTCCTCTGCTCCTGTGAGGGTGAGACCTTTACAGGAGGCTTCTGAGTTGTTACAGGTATCACCTCAAATGGCTCTGACGACGAGCAATTTTAGGGCAATTCTTTTCCCAGCTGCCCCAAATCATCTCCCCACCCCTCGCAGTCACTACCATTGTTGATTAGAAGTCTCTTTAATTGAATCAACCGGTCTGTTCACTGCGGCGAGCGCAGCGCTTTGAAGATGCATTAGAGCACACGTAGGGAAGCACTGAGTAATGCAGGGAGATAAGCAGCTGTGTTTGAAGCTGGGGATCCAAGAAGCCATGGAGGAGCACAAAAGGCACATGAAACAGGTGGCGTCATCCCAGCTCCCCACAGGAGTCCCGAGGGCCCAGATCTTTGCCCTTGGGTAGGTTGGTTGCTTCATGCTCAGCTTCCAGCCCTGATGTTACATGAAGCGGCTTTTGTCGCTCTCTCCAGCTCTCCTCTCTTTCGATGCTCCTCTGCTCCATGGCAGACACCATTTGGTCTCATGGCCAGTTTGGGTGGAGGGAGGGGTGAGAGCAAGCAGGTCTGGTTGTCTCTCTCAAGTAGTCCCTGTCTCTCTCTGTGCTAGTTTGGGTTCATCTTTAAGAGGCAAGAGCTTTGCTAATGCAAAGCCAACAGCAGAGAGCGAGGCTGCTCCATGGGAAGGAGGAAAGGTGAACATCCAAACTCTTGGATCTGCAGCTGGGAGCTCAGACACTTGTCAGAGACACTTGGATCCTATAGGGATGTACATCAGGGCAGGAAACCTGACAGACTACCCAAAAGTCACATCTTAATCCAACGACTGGGGTGTAGGGACAATGGGAAGAGCTCTATATACCCCCTAGAATGGGGGTTATCACCATGTGATCTTAGGAATAATGTGATCCTTGGGGACATTTTATGGTCTCTGGTGGACATGGGCAGCTGTAAACAAGCAATGGTTGGAAACAAGACTGGAAGGAAGACTGGCAAGGAAGACAGATTTGAATTTTTAGAACATCTTGTTGCTGAAACCCTATCTTAGGGCAAGAGGAAGAGTAGAACTTGGGAGTTATGGATCTAAGGATGGCAAGGTTTTCAGCTCCTTTCCATAAGCCCTATTTACCAGCTGCAAAGCACGGCACCAGACCACACCAAAAGCGAATTATTTTCTTCATCTAGAGACATTCAGCACCATTTTGTCTTGCAGCACATCCCAGAGCTCCCATAGGACCAGTTAGGATGGCCAGTTGTCCCAAAACAGGCATCCAGGACATCTCGGAGAACTTTGCTCAATGGAATAAACATCCCCAAACTCATGAAAGGCAAATTGCCTCCTCTAATACCCGCGTGCTTTTTCCATGTGAGCAGGTGCAGATGTTTTCTGGCTTGTGCCTGCCACTGGGCGTAGGTTCTGCAGGGCTGTTATCTCTCTCATCAGATGATACAAGTTCGCAGGCTCATCTCCTTCCAAGAATGTAACTGACTTAAAAAGAGTTCAAAAGAAGATTAGGTTTCAAGGTAACTGGAAGCTATTCAGTCAAAGCCAAGCTGCATAAAGCAAGGGGGAATCCTCCTTCTACCTCCATGGCTGTGCAAGGCAAGTGGGAACATGAGAAAGGAGCTGAGAAAGTGTGTGTCTTCTTCACAGACACAAACAGGACTGCAAATTGGAGACAACCGCTACAAATTTAGCTAAAGATGCTTTAGAAATTGCATCTTGCCAATGTTTTGCTTATCAAGCTAGAGTGTTTGCTGGCAATTACCTCAGCAAAGCGAGCACAAACAAAAACACAGGGGATCTCATCCCTTGTCAGCGGGGAGGTTGGCACTGTGGCACACAGAGGCCTCAGCCATGGGAGCACTTGGGTGCTCAGTTAGTGAAAACCCCCAGCCTGCAGCTGCAGGGTCTGTGGTGCTGGTGGCTGGGGAGTGTAGGGTGGGGTATCCCCTCCACTGGCAGCTCTCTCTGCCTGTCCCAGTGCCTTTCATCCATCCAGAGGCAGCAGGAGCAGCCACCTCCCCTCTCCCAGCTGCGCTGCCATCATCCTGCCCTGTCCCTCCTCTTCTCACAGCAGGAACACACAGTCTCAACCCACCTCATCCTCTGGACAGCTTTAGGTGTCCAGCTGAGGTGCTGTGAACCAGCCTCAGAAATAGTTTGGGGTGAGAGGGAGAACACTAGGATATAAACACCCATTGGTGTGGATGGCCATGGCTGGATCCTGGTTTGGAGGACAGGTGCTTCATGGACAGGCTGCAGGGACACCTGTGTGGTGACTCCTGGCTTGGCTGGGCAAGCTCAGGTTATAGTGGCACCAGGCTCTTATGCCTGGAGACACAACGGTGCCTAATTCCCAATGGAAGCCCATCCATGGATCTGGGCATCAACTCTCTCACTCTTCTATCATGCAATGTCTGTTTTACACCAGGATCCTGTTGGACTGGCTGGGACAAAGGTGTCATTACATCCAGAGGCAGTGCTACTCAAGCCCTGTCTGGAGGAGTTTTGGATATGTCTTCATGACAGAACAACATGTGGTGTGCATCTAGCTGGTCCTGCAGTCAGAGGGGAACTCCTCAGATCATGGGATTATCCAGGTGGAAAGAGACCTCTGGAGTTTGTCTAGTCCAGCCTCAGCTTTCCAAGGCTTGACAGCCAGCCCTGGTGCAGCCTGACCCAAAGCTTTGCTGTGTGGAGACATGCAAAGGAGGGCTTTGCCCTCCACTGCAGGAGTCTTGGTCCTTGAGGAGTCTTCCAGGCTTGGCCACTGTGAAGGAGCCTGCAGCTGATTTTATCACCACAGAGGCCCCCACCACTGAGGGCTGGGTTTGGGCAAGCCAGACCCTTCTAGAACATGACTGCCAGAGAGGTGTCCACACCCTGGGTTATTTTAAAGCCCTCTCACCACCATCACCCAGCCTCTCCGAGCCCTGCCCCAACCACAGAGTACCTGGCAGAGGAAAGTTTAATCCCACAGGGATGGACAGGAGGAGGAAGTGCACTTGGTGGCTGAAAGCCAAGAGGTGATGCAAGGCTGCTGGTCTAACCCACCAGGTCCTGCTGGATCCTACAGAGCTGCTCCACACCTTTCTCCGAGCACAGGGCTCTGATGGCTGCTGGACATCCCTGACTGTAGGAAGGTCTCATCCTGCTTTTGTGGCCATGCTTTTCCCTCCTCCAGTGCCTGACCCTCGGGTGGTAGCTGGCCAAGGCCAAAGATCTGGTAGGACAGGAAGCTGTGAGAAGTGTCACAGAGCTGTCCCATAGCTGAAAGGGTCACCCACAGGAGGCCTTCTACAGACCTCAGACAGCAGCTGTCAGTGCTCCTGTCCTTTCTTTCTCATCTGCAGGGTGCTCAGCACACCGGCCGGGCACCCTTTGCTCTCCCCAGGGACAGATGCTGCTCTGCCCAGCTCCACATTCCCCATCACTAAAACAAGGCCTTTTTCTTCCCTTCTTTCTTCCTCTGCCCACCCAGTCTAGGAAAAAACTTTATTTCTTCCCCACTGCAGTTCACCAAGGGGTGATTTTGGGGTCCTGCATACAGTCTGTGTAAAACTTGTAGCCATAAGAAGAAGCTGCAGCCTGGTACCCGCAGCATTAACTCTCATACTCACTAAACCTGTCATCCAAGTCTGGGTTTTCTTTTAATAATCAGACAGAAGTAAATGATTCATTTGTTGCTCATCTGAAGTTTGCCTTTTTCCTCCTGGAAAGCATTTCTTTGGGCAGGATGGACCTGAACTGCCCTTGTTTTCCAGTACTCCTCAGCACTGAGAAGCCAGATGTGCCTGGGCATGGGATGGCAGGAGCAAATCCATCATCACCTTTGTGTGCCTTCTCTGAAAACTGGCTGATTAAAATGAAGTCCTGCTATTTCACTGTTTCAAACCTCCTTGTCCCATTTTTTCCCAGTTTATTTCAGAGGAACCCTTCCACTGCCACCCAATAAACAAAAAGCAGGGGACTTTTTTGCTGTTGCACTTGGGCACGGTACCTCTGGAGCTGCCTGTCTTTCCCAGAAGAGTGGAACATGAGGAAAAGGATTGCACCCGCTACTTGTGTCTGTTTATTTACAGTGTAAACAGCTTCTGTGCTGGAGCTTTGAAGAGGCGCCGCACATTTGTATGTCGAGATCCCTCCACGCTCTGTGTGGTTTTCCCACGTGATCTGAGCTCTTCAAAGGGCAAAGTTTGCTCCTTTGCCTCCATCCTGGAGAAGATGAGAAGGGCCAGAGGGCTGCAAAGCCCCACTGAGGGGTAGTACCTTCAGTGAAGGAGGTTTGGGCTGAATTACCCTGTTTATGGTAACCTGATGCAGCTCTGCTGACGAGCAGTAATTTGGTAAATCCCCATTAGGCTGTTGATCAGGAGCCCTAAAGTGACTCTTGGGAAGTTGTGGCTCACATCAAACTCAGCTGAGCTGCAGCAGCAGGAAAAGCTGAAAATAGACAGGTAAATAGATAAAGAGATAAATGGATAGATCATAGACAAAAATAATTAAATAATTTCTGGAATTCTCTCTCAAAATAGCTGTGCAACAGTTATTTAAATGCTATAGGGCACAGTACCTGCTTGCAGGGGATTATCACCACTTCAAAATCAACATTTGCTAAAAATCCCTTTGGTAAACTCAAGAAGGCCTTTTAATAAAGCAAAGCCATGGCAGCTTCTCACCATGATCACAACCTCTTGGGTTTGACAGAAGCAATGATGGATGTCAGAAACCTTATCTTGGCAAAACAGCTCCTAACAATTTCCTAACCCCTGAACACAATTGTTATCTGCTAAGTTGCCTGCCTTACCTATTTACTATAAGCTATATGGGTATGACCATGTGCCCCAGAGTAAACTTAGGCTACTTTTTTCTGTTGGTTAAAGAGTAGATTTACATCACTTCAAAATTAGGAATGGGATTTAGGTCGTTCAGCAATTAACAAAATTTGCTCTTGTGTCTTAAAATGCTTGGTGGCCTTGCAACTGTGCTCCAAGGAGGTTTGGTGCTCAAATGATTGGTACCCTGTGAGGTGCTCAGCAACCAGCTGACAAAGAAAAATGGGTATATTCCCAAATCTGAGGTCCATTAGAGTGCTTGCATGGGTTTCCTTCTCCACCTCATGCCTCCCTTGTCACCCCTGGGACATATGCTGTGTCTGGAACATCTGCAGCTGAACCCTGCTAGAAGAAACCCCATCCCAACCAAGCCTCATGGGGTGCTGGGCATGCAGGCACAGGAGCACCAATGGGAATAATCTGGTATTTTGCATCAGAGGACAAGAGGGAATGGCCTCAGGTTGTGCCAGGGGAGGTTTAGGTTGGGTATTGGGAAAAATATCTTCAAAGGTTTGTCAAGCACTGGAACAGGCTGCCCAGAGCAGTGGTGGAGTCACCATCCCTGGAGGGATGTAAAAGCCTTGTGGATGTGGCACTTGGGGACACGCTTTAGTGGTGACCTTGGCAGTGCTGGGTTAACAGTTGGACCCAATGATCCTAAAGGTCTTTTCCAGCCTAAATGATTCTGTGATTTTATGTTTAGAAAACCACCCTCTCCTGTCACCTTGTCTGCTCCAAGGACTCAGCTTTGCCTGTAAATCAGTTATGCCCTGACTCAAGCCCTTTATGGTGGCTTATGGAACATGTCTGAATGCTTTCCTGAAGCCCCATGCTTGACCTCTGCTGGGGTGTGAGGGCTCCTGAGTGTCTCTCCTCTCCCTGGTGGCTGTGCCTGGCTTTGGTGGCAATTTTAAGAGACTTGCCTGCAGGTGGGCTTGTGCCCCACAAGTGGCTTTTGCTAATGGAGGCCACAGGACACCAAGCAAGCACTGGTGTCCCTTAAGGTTTGTGCTGCTTTGCAGCCAGACACGAGGTGTGACTACCACAGTAATGCTCAGGTACCACAGCATCACTTATGCTGCCTTCTAAGGAAAAAGACCCAGTAAGTTCTGTGCTCCCGAGAGAATCCCTGTGGGAGAAGGGGAACAAAGCAGAGGTGTGTTTGCACACCAGCCTCGCAGATCCCCGACCCTCCATGCCAAGCCCTGGGTTGAACCCTGTGCCCCAGGAAAGCTGTCCCCTCCTGACCTTAAGCTCTGCCATGAGGCTCGTGGGGCTCCACACAGCTGCAAAACCCCTCTGCCCCCATGGGCTCTGCTGTGCCCGTGGGATGGTGCAGGGGGTGCAGCACTTTGGGGATCAAGGGCGATGGCTCTGTGTGGGTGAGGCTGCCTCAGCCTGGAGACCCAGCAGTTAATTTGTTTGTTTCCTTTCTGTATAGGATATTGTTACCAAAAAAAGAAAATGGGGGGGGGGGGGGGGGGGGGGAGGNNNGGGGGGTGTGGAAGAGAGAAAAAAGAAAGGCTGAGGCTGAATGATGAAAAGGCCTCTCTCCTGCAGCTATGAAATCTCACCCGGAAGGCGGCCAGGGGAAGTGTCTTCCAGCGGGGTACAAAGTCAGCAGCAGGGCTTTGAACTCGGGGGAACTCCACGGCGGTGCAGAGCTCTGCCAGGGAGCCCCAGCTGTGCATACCTCAGCTGCAGCTGAGGGAGCTGGGGCTGCATCCTGCACCCCTGCTCTGCGCCGGGATGGGCTCGGCACTGGGCTCAGACCGGCCCCTGGAAAGGGGCAGCACGAGTGGGACATGCTCCCCTGACCAAAACCTGACCCTCCTTGCAGTTCTGCCTTGTTTTGGGATGGGTCACCCTGAGCTTGCCCCTGGAATGTGGTACATGGTCACCCTTCCCCGGCCCAGGCAGGCTCTGCTGTCCCCTGGCAGCTCATGGGGCCCCCTGCACACCTCCATCAGCACCCCTGGGCTCTGATTATAACCAATAACCTCCACCACAGGTGCTCTGAATACTCCAAACAGGGCAAGGTTTTACTCAAATATGGTAACCAAAAAGCTGGGTTTGGAGGAGATCCCAAGTTACTTGGGGGAATTTGGGCAATTATCCCACCATACCTTTTTTTAAATTTTAATTTCACTCTAATGATTTCAGAGGTACCTTTTTCCCATCTCATTTACAAGTGAAAACACTCAGTTAACTAAACTGAGGAAGGAGTTTAAAAATTAATTTAGGTGCTTCAAAATGAAAGTAAACTTTGGGACAAACAGTGGGCTCTGTGTGGAACTGGAAGCTCGGTGGAGGTGCTGCTGCTGGACTTTGGTTTTTGCTGAAGTGTCCCTCACCTTGTCACCAGTCCTGGGGGGTTGTGGTCTCTGGGGAAGGTGCATCAGTTTGTGGCCCCATTTTTTTGTGGTGGATCACAACTGGCAGGAAGAAAACAACACTGTGAGTCTCCAGGAGAGGGGTGAAGCAGAACAGCATCAGGCTGGGACACCCATCTCCAAATTAAACCTAATATCCTCAGCAGCAGCCTTTACCTACCAGCTGCAACACTTCTCCTCTCTTATCTGCAGCTAATCCCTTAAACAGCCGTTTGAAGGAGTTTTTTGCAGTATTTGCCCATGGAACAACTCTCAAATTTACTGTTTTCTCAAGGACTTAGAACCAATGGATCATGCTGCTGTTCCCAGGGATCTGGTGACAGACACCTCCACCCCTGGGAAAACACTGCCCAGCCAAGGACGGATGGGACACCACAAAATAAATCTCCACGTCATGGGTATTTCTTGGGGTTGTAATCCCTGAATAAACATCCTGCCACTTGAACCTGTTGTGAGGAATATGGTGGTCACCATCCAAGGAAAGATGTTGTGACAAGCTGCCACCACTCTAGGGATGGGCCAAGTGAATGAAGGTGATGAGCTTAAATTTTGGGCTGGTTTGAGATGATGGTTTGGCTGGGGTTTGGACTGTCTTGGTGCTGAGGAGCAGTGGGACCATGTTAGCTCTAGTGTCTCCAACATCAGAAGGATGTGGACCTGTCTGCTGTGGAGACAGGATGAGAGAGCTCTGATTGTTCAACCTGGTGAAGCTTCAGGGAGAACTTCTGGCACCTTCCAGTATCTAAAGGGGCTACAAGAGAGCTGGGGAGGGATGTTTTACAGGGGCATATAGTGACAGGGCAAGGTGAAAATAGCTTCAAAACTGACAGAGAGCAGTTTTAGATTGACTATTGGGAAAAAAATCTTTATTGTGGGGTATATTGTAGGCACTGGCACAGGTGGCCCAGGTAAGTTTTGACTCTCCCATACCTGGAAGTGTCCAAAGTCAGGTCGGATGGGGCTTTGGATGACCTGGTCTCATGGAAGATGTCCCTGCTCATGACCAGGGATTGGAACTAGATGATCTTTAAGGTCCCCTCCAACTCAAAGCATTCTGTGGTTTTATGATTTCTGGGGTACCCACACTTAGACACCCCCCACATTCAGTTTTATTTTTTGTGCTGAGGAATGAAGCCTGGAGAGCTTGTGATGGATGGGCAAAGGGACTTTCCTGTTGTGCCTGGATTGCTCATCCCAAGGCTGGCTGGTACAAACCAACCCGTGCACAACCAGGTCACCCATCTGCCTTACAGCATCCATGCAGGGACACCCTCGGACCACTCTTGAGCCACCTGGAGATGGAGGGGATTTCCTGGGAGCACACACCCCTCCAGAGTGGGAGATTCTCTCTCCCACTGAAAGTGAAACAATGCCATCATTTGAGCAGGGTGGTGCTTAATTAGCTTTTACTTGGCGGAAAAGGGGGCGGTGGTGGATGGAAGGAGGTGCAGTGAGAGCACAGCAAAAGACCAGGAGAAAATCCCCTTTTCCCGGTGCGGAGAGGGACGTTCCTGGGCGCTGCGGACTCAAACACCTGCTGCCCGGAGGGAAAGCGAGCTCCCAGGAAATGCAAGAAAGGCACTTTCCAATGTGGAATATGTTGAAAAGCACAGAGGAGGAGAAGGGGAGGGGGGTGGAATGGCTGCGGAGATGCATGAATATTAAAATTATTATAGCGCTTAATAAAGTGCCGCACAGGGGAGGAACAATAACAGGTATTGTTGGCAAGCCTGACGCTCAGCTTCCCCTTGATTTGATGGGGCGATAACCATCGCAGTATCTCTTTCATGATCCCTGGCTCCGTATCTCTCTCGCAGCGCGGCAGAGCCACACACATTCCAGGGGAGACTTTGATGTGTCTCTGGAGGCGCAGCCCTGCCAGCCCTGGGCAGGCTGCGCCGCGCCGCGGCTCCCCCGGCGAAGGGCCGGGGGGGGGGGGCACGGGGGGGGGGTGCG
>VYXF01004469.1:147062-157295 GCA_013397295.1 Polioptila caerulea | reverse complement strand
GAGGGCAGGGGGGGCGTGGAGGGAAGCAGCTCTGAGCCAGCTTGCTGCCCCTGCTCCCCCCTCGGTAACCCAAAATACCCGGTCACTCCTTTAGGGTCACCAGGAAGAGCTCAAATCCCAAGAAAACGGGATGCTGGATGCTGCGGTTCTGTGACTGTCCCGTGAAAAACACTCAGCGGGGTCAACCAGGAGAGAAAAGGGCACTTTTCAATCCTCCGTCTCCCCAGACAGGACAGGATTTGGGGCGGACAAAGAGACCCAGTTAAATGAGAAATAAGAACAATTTAGGGATTGTTTTAAAAGGGTGTCCTCAGAGACAGACTGTGGGAGTTTATCCCCTGGGAAACAGTCTAGTGTCCAGACCTAGAATGAATGATGAATTTTGGGGGCTGGCAGCACAAGCCCCTCTGACCATCTCTTGAGGGAGACCCAGATGTGCCTCGAGTGACCCGGGGGTCCCCCCATGCCAAAGGGCTGAGCTGGAGGCTGTAGCCTGGGAGGACACAGCTGTGTGTTGGTAGGTCCCTTGTTAGTGGCTGGGACCTAAAAGGCACCAAACTTTCCCTAGGAGGGTAGGAGGGCAGATGGACAGGATTGGGAAGGGAGAGTGGGATTTTCACCCAAATGAGAATGGTATCTCAAAAAGATGTTTAGCAGGGATGGATGGTGCAACCACACTCATGAGCATTTCTCCCTGCCCCTCTTGTTCTGAGAGCTCTCTGATTTTGGGGCAAGGTTGCCTTATTTTGGGCAACGTTTTGAGCATGCTGGAGACAGTGGAGTGGAGCCAGTGCTGCTTGGTCACAGACACCCAAACGCTCCTTTGGTGCAGTCTGAGAGGATAAAAGTTCTGCTGTAACCCACATGCCACTCCACTGCAGAGGGTCTCATGCAATCGGTGGCTCATGTACTGCATCAGCCGTGTCTTCTCAACCACTTTCCCTCCCTTCTTCCCTCACTCTGCCTCTCTGACCATCTGTACCAGACAAACTATCAGAGCTCCCAACCAGAACTGCTTGCTTTGCTCTTTTCAAATCAAACTTCTGCCGGTAGCTTAGACCTCACACTTAATTTGCGTTAATTGTTGTTGGGTTATTTTTTAAATTTAATTATTGGTTTCAGAACGCAACAGAAGGAAAAAAAAAAAAGACAGAAATTTTCCATCCCCTTTTTTTTTTTTGCAAGTGCGTGTTTTCTTTCTTGTGGGAGGCAGCCGCAGTGGGCTCAGCCCTCCACGGGTCTGAGGGAGAAAAGGAGGTGCTGAGAGCCAGGAGGGGGCTGAATGAAGCCACCTCGTCCCTTCATCCTCCCCGGCATCCTGGGGATTCGGGAGAGGAGGCCGCGGTGCCTTTGGTGCCGGCTCTTCCCCTGCGAGGCCGTGCCGATGGGGGTGTGTGAGTGCGTGTGTGTCTTGTGCGTTGGCTCTGCCTTTGAGATTTGCCCCTGGTCATTTCTGCTGGGAGGGAGCTGAGGTTGGAGCTCTGATGTGGGTGGCCCAGAGTTTGTTACCCGAGGACAGCCGGCTTACCTCTGAACTCCTGCCTTCCCAACCGTTCTTTCTCGGCTTGTGCCTGCTTGCATTCTTGCCGTGTGTCTCGCTGGATTGCCTTGACCCAAGCTAAGGCGAGCTGCTCCCCAGGGAAGGGGGTCAGGCTGGGATGCCAGGGTGCTGGTGAAGCCCACCCCAAGGCTTCCAGCCGGCAGGCACACATAAATGTTTAGTCTGAGTAGAGCCAGCACCTACAGGGATTTGGAGTCGGAAAGAAAGGACTTAAAGGTAGAAAACTCCCACTGTATCGTGGAGGGAGAACACATCAGAGGGAGGCACTCAAAAATCCCCAGAGGAAAGGCAACCTGATGCTTTGTCCCAAGGTGGGCATCTCCCCCAACCCTACTTGCTGTAGGTGCTACTGGAAAGCTTCCTTGGGGACTCTATAAGCACTTATCATTCCCTCTGTGATTTTTCTCAGCAAAAATAAGGAAGAATTTCAAGAGCAAGAGAGCTTTTCTGGGGTGAGTGCCGATGCCGAGCAGCCTCCAAACCCAGGAGAGAAGGGAGGGCAAAATTCCTCGCTGACCCTGCAGGCAACCAGCTTATGCCTTGGAGCAGAAGATTTGATTGCCTTTTACCATTAGCTCTGCTTGCGTTGGTACAAAGAGTTATAAAAATGATCCCCCTCCCTCCCCGAGCTCCCAAAGCACAAAGGCAGAGCGGCGGCAGCGCGCAGCCCTCCCGACAGCCGGGGCTGCGCCGTGACCTGCGGCGGGGGGAGGATGGCATGGGGATGGGGAGGGGGGCGGAAACACAGTGAAACAGAAAAAGATTGACCCAATATCACCCAAGCTGGAGAGACGTCGTTATTCCATTTAAGCCCGCTGAACAGTGCCACAGCAGGGAATCTGTCTGTCTTGGTTAAAGGTCTCGCTGCCAGCCCAGCCTTGGAAGTGCCAACACTAATCTGCAAATTGTTGCAAACCCTAAAGAGCCGCCGAGCTGGGAACCTTCCTCCAGCCCAGACCCCTATGGACCGGGATGCCCTTCCCCATTAATGTCCCGCTCCCCGCCGCCGCCAGGCAGGCTCGGCCAGGCTCCGCTCCCTCCAGACGGGCTGTAGGAAAAATCCCGGGCATTAAAGCCCCGGCTCCTGCTGGCAGCCCCTCTGCAGCGGGAATGGGATGCTTGCCACTGACAGAGGTTGGATTCTGCCCGGGGAAACTCTTGCATGCTCTGGAATAAATTCGTGCACGTCTTTCTGATTAGTGTCTTCCGGCAGGTCCCCAAATAGACGATGATTCCTTTGTCCTCTTCTGACCTCACGGATCACATTCAGAGCCTGTAGCTTTTGCTGAAATGCCTGGTTTTTGGCCTGAAAAATCTCTGGTGCAACCTCTGGTGTTGGCCAGGAAGAGAGTAGTCACATGTGCTCTTAGACTAACAAACAGCACTGTTCTTCTAAGACCATGGGTAGCAATAATTCAGGGTCAGTGAAAAGGGCATATCTAATAAGAGGACCTGGTCTAGAGGATAAAAAAAAAAGAAAAAAAAAGGAAAAAAAGCAGCTAAAAAGCCTTGGCTAGCATGATAGAAGAGGATGGATGTGGAAGCCTGGCTGTGGAGCTAAGAGGCATTGGGGAAAATAAAGTGATACATGGAGAGGGATTGGGGTTTGGGAAAGCCTGGATTTAGCCATGTAAATCATGGCAGCTATGAGATCTCAGATGGGCAGGAGGCTGTGACATGCCACCTTTCAGGCTGGCTGATTGCTGCATGTCCTGAGGACACCAGAAACTTGTTAGGAGGGTCTCCACAGAGTCTGTACATAGTGCTGATTTTTGTTCAAGATGAATAGGTAACCCAAGGGTGAGATCTGAGTCCAAATAAAAGACTGGAGCTGACAGAGGTGGTAAACAGTTATTCTTAGTAACCATATTTATTATTAAAAATATCAGTTGGAACAAGAAATGTGAACAGCAAATTCAGAGAAGCATGAATTCCTTTGGCAGGAGCTTTAGAAGCAGCCAGGGTTTTAGTCAGGTTTTTTGAGGTCTGTAATAAGGTGCCAAAAAAAGCACAAACATTCTTCAGAACATGAAAAAAACCAAAACCTAACAAAACCTCCAGTCAATCACAAAAGGGGAAAAAACAATGTTACCATAAAAAAAAATTGCACTAAGAAAAAAAAAGAAGGCTCCTAGAGCATTATCCTTAAGTCATGTAAAAATCAAAAAACCACTATGCAAAAAATAACCTGTCTGCACAGAAACTTGCTTATGCATATGACTGTAGCGTGTGCCTTTGCTTGTAGTAAACATGCCCTTTGCCTTCTGCTGATGACATGACACTGGCATGTCACAGCTGATTTATAAACACAATTGGATTTTCAATCTTCAGGTCTAAATTCAGCGCAGCAGACCCCAGCAGGCAATGTATCTCTGTTTATCTATAAATACCGGTTACGGTGCTTTCTTGGATAGAGGTGGGTACAGTAGGATGTTTATTTTTACTCGCCTGCTGTAAGAGGAAGAAGTGTTTGGTATCAGTCGTCATCGTGAGCTAAGTGGCTGCAGGGCTCTTTCGAGGGCTCTGAACTGCAGAATCAAAAATGCAAGCAATGCTCTGCAGTGAATCCTTCAGGTTTTGCAGGGACTCACTCACCTTGCAGCTCGGCAAGACTGAGGAAGAGAAGGACTGAGGAAGGCTTAGAAAATACTGCAGGTATTCCCAAGCCACAGGCAAGCTGGAGTTGCCTTGTCCAGCCTCTGAGGCTCCTCAGCAGCAGTGGTTCATATGGGGCAGGTTGGGTGAGGGTCTTGGACTCAGTTCCTGCAGGTCCCTGCCAGGCTGGACGCTGTAGGTGCACACAGGGAATTTGGGCTAATTTGGTGCCTCCAGCCCCCAGCTCAGGATCAGAGCGGCCGCAGCCCCAGGACACTGCAAGTGGAGCACTGCAGGAACATGCAGAATTGCTTGTCCTGAGGTACTCCCTCTGCAAGGAAGGCCTGGCCTTCAGCAAGCTTTCAAGGACCAGAAGCAGAGGCCTAGGCATGTAGGCTGAGGGTGGGGAGGTAAACCTACCTCTGGGCTTTCAGCCTCTCTGCTGCAAGCCAGGAGCCTAAAAGTCATAGGACTCTCCCTCTCCTACTCTATAAAGTTACTTGCTTTGGAAGCTACCAGGTGTCCAGCTCCAGGCTTGAACTTGAAATCCAGATATCCTGGTATGGGCCCTTAGAATCTCAATAACCTGGTGTTGGTTTAGGAAACCTTGGACACCAGGTTCTGGCAATTCTTCCTGGCCTCAGCGGCATTTCCCTTCCCAGGAGGGAACCAGCTCACCTCAGCCTGCAAGCCCTGAAATTTCCATCCTACATGGAAAGCTGGGAGGTGCTCAGGAAAATGATCATCCTTGCTGGAGCTCCTGCAGCTGAAGATAATGCAGCATCAGGTTCATGAGGATAACCAGAGAGATCCTTGCTCTGCAAAGGTGCCCATAAGAGTCAAGAAGAATCAGCTTTTTGCTGTAGGCAATGCTTGACAAGAGCAGAAAGGGTAAAAATGGCAAGGATTTAAAGATGCTTGGAAAAGGCAGAGCATAAGGAGAAACAAAGCTGGGGAATAGCCCTTCATGGTCCCTGAGCTATTTAAAAGAGGCTTAAAGGGATTTGATAAAAAAAAAAAAGAAAAAGACAGATTAGAAATAAAATCAAATAGCAGCTGTTCTGTGCAGCCCTGTGTGGCTGGATGAGTGTGAGCCTCAGAGATGATCGATATCCAGGTTGGTTTGACTCTGGTAGAGGAAGAAGAGGAGTGAAAGAGGAAGGAGAGAGAGGAAGAATTTGATTGCCCATAGAGGGGCTGATGCTGCCTCCAGGACATAGGTGGGTGCATGGCCACAGGCTCCAGTACCAGAGCAGCACCTTGGCTTAGGCAAAGCAGCCCAGGCAGTTCCCCTGAGAGTGATAATGAACATGAACCCTACGGGCTCCAGCCACCAAAACAATGGCATGAAAGGCAGCTCATCTCGACTTTCCTCTTCTGCCTTCGAGGAAGAGGCTTCCCCGACTCCGTGACACAACACCAGCCTACAGGGGGAGGACACCAAACCACTGTTTAGATAAGGAAAGCCTTTATCAAGCAGAAAGGAATTTTTAAGAAGAGCTTCAGCTGGTGGCTCCGTGTTAACAAGATTTTCCCACAAGCGGTGACGTTTTATATCTAAATGGCTTCTAATATGATAACATTCCCAGAAAACATATATGGAAAGGGCCATAGATCCTCAAAGTCTTACCAGATGGAAAATATCAGCAATAACTGCCCTGGTCTTAGACAAACTTCAAAGCCTTGGTGTCCTCTTGTCTGTCTCACGCAAAACTGGGAATGTGCATGCTGGAGAGTGTGAAAGCACAGCATGGGTCTGGTCAGTATAAGCACAGAGCTTAGCCCCTCCCCAAGGAATTTTATGTATGGCACAGCATGACTTGGCAGAGAGATGGTGGGACTATTCCTCACTCTTGCCCTGTTTTATTTAGTGATCCTGGACACATGGTTGGTGTCCCATGTCTTGAGATGAGCCTTTGGGATCATCCAATGGATACAGGTTTCAGGGTCTAGTCTCAAGTGTCTCCTAAACATTTATAGACTTTCCTGAATCATTTCCATGTGGTTTTAGGTCTCCTGCTCAGAGAAACTGTGGATGCCACACCCCTGGAAGTGTTCAAGGCCAGGTTGGATGGGGGGTGATCCCTGATCTAGTGGATGGCATCCCTGCCTATGGGGGCTTGAAATTATGTGATACTTTTGGTCTTTCTACCTTCCACCATTCTGTGACTATTTAGANCTCAAGTGTCTCCTAAACATTTATAGACTTTCCTGAATCATTTCCATGTGGTTTTAGGTCTCCTGCTCAGAGAAACTGTGGATGCCACACCCCTGGAAGTGTTCAAGGCCAGGTTGGATGGGGGGTGATCCCTGATCTAGTGGATGGCATCCCTGCCTATGGGGGCTTGAAATTATGTGATACTTTTGGTCCCTTACAACCCAAACCATTCTATGACTATTTAGGCAACATCCATAACTACATAACCATAACCCACTCAGTGTACTGATGCCATTAGACTTCTTCCTGCTGCCACTGGAAAAGCAGACCTTTGTTGCTTCAAGGTTTGGTCATCAAATTTACAGCTTTTAGAAGAACTCTACTGGAGCTTCAGTGAAGAGATGGGGGAGCTCAGGATGCCCCAAGACCCTCACCTCAGCTCCTAGGAATGGTCCTGGTGGTACTGGGGATTTGTCAGGAGAACCAGGCAGCTTCTGCAGTTTTGCAAGTGAGTGAGATGCCATCCAAGAGCAGAGCAGGCCAGCCCATGGACTGAATGCAGGCAGAGAAAAGCTCAGCAGGCAAATAGCACACAAACAGCGTGTGTGGCAAACAAACAAACAAATCCAACAAAGGCCTCGTGAGCCAGCCAGAAATCACCACTCGGTGCAAAGGGTGCTGGGGCCAGTGGTCTGCAGATGTGGGAGGAGCACATCTGCCTTACCTGTGGGGAATAGTGACTGTGGCTGGATGGAAATGGGGTACAGATGGACACATAGACAACCATATGTGGATGTTCATAGTTAGGTGTGTGAGACATCTTGGGCATGAAAACATTTTGTGCAAGACATGGACATGCTGAGCAGTGCACCCTTGGCATGAGCCTCCCTTATGCCTGCTGTACCTGGCCCCACTCCCCAGCAAGGGAGCAATAATTTGGCCATTGGGTTCAAGAATGAAGAGGATGAAACTACTGCAGGGAATCTGGGCTCATGGAGCCAAAGCCCCATGTGTGACCCGTTGGAGTGAGGCTGAGCTCAACCCCCGTGTTAGGACCAGAGGAGGAAGCTGTTATCCAGATCCCAGGGTGTTCCCCAGCAGCACAGGTGGAGCTTCCCAGATTGGCTGTGCCCTTGGTACTACTCACCCTGGGAGGTTTCCGGGAGGTGGGCACGTGGGCATGGGTAGGACGTGCAGCTTGATCACGTCGCTGGAGTGGGAAGCCTGAGAGAGGAGGTCTGTGAGACCACAAAAACCTTTTCAACACTGGGAAGAGGGGAATTTTCAAAGGCACCCCGAGCAGAGGGAGCATGTGCTGTTTGGGTGTAGGACTGAATCTCCAGCACGTTCACCTCTGGCGTTTGTTTTGGGCCCAGCTCTGCTCCCTGGGGCCTTGGGGCAAGCAGGAGTGCCATAACAGAAAGCCATGAAGAGAGCGGAGCCAGCCAGAGGCAAGGATTTTGTTAGAGTTTGGAGGAGAAAACAGGGAATTTCCACATATGGAAAAATGTTCCTTTAAACTGTGATTATGTAAAAATACAAAGCCACAACTGATAATATCTCTCACTCTGGGGAATGATGGAGAGTGTTTGTTTCTTTAATTGCATTTAATACTCATGAAAGTTGCCAGCGCCACTGCAAGCAAAGCTCGTTTGTTGGATTGCAGCACACACAACACCAGCTTCCTTTCCACTCTCCTTCAGCATTTTGCCCTCGTTATTAAAAGACAGCTCCTAATTTAATATCTGTGCTTATTTGATTGCTGGTGCTTTGCCTGAAAATTGCCTGTAGAGGTGCTAACTAAAATTAGGTGTATGATGAGTTTCTAAATGAGGACTTTTAGTAGTCAAAGGTGGGCTGACTCCTGTTAGGCAGGAGCAGAGCCAGACTCCTACTCCTGCCCTGGGTGAGCATCCTGTGTCTTGGGTGGCTGCAGATGTTCTTATTATCCCTCTGAACAGTCTTCATTCTCTTGAATTTCACCCATTTTTTGGTCTCAAATGTAACAATTTAACCAGGGACTGGGTGCAAAAGTATTTCCATTGGTTTTGGATGTGCTACCTTGGGATTTTCCTTTGATTCCCGTTCAGAAGCTCCCTTCCCTTGGTAAATTTTCATCCCATGCTCTCCTGTATTCCTCCTTGCTAAGGTAAATGGATTGGGCTGATGTATAAAGGGATGCAGAGGAAATTCACAGCGCAGGCAGGAGCCTGTGAGAGCTGATGTGGGCTGTGCTCCTGTTGCTGCTTTAATTCATCATCACTGGAGCATGTAAAACCAGGACAGTCACTGGAGCTGCAGCATGAATCACCCTTTGAGAGAAACGTGCCCCTGCGTGCTCCAACCAGCCCTCCTTTCCAACGTGCCATTGTCAAACCTGGCTTGCTAGGAGCCTGCATCCAAAAGCCTCTCACTGCAAAGGTAAATTGCACACTGATCCCTGCCTGCAGTTTGGTGCTGTGCCAAAGAGGTGCTGAAACCTCCCAGTGAGTCATATAAATCACAACCCAAGCCCCCCAGGGGGCTGGATTAATACCGGATCAATGTGAACGTGCCACAGAGTTATTTGGTGGCTACAGTGCTGGTACTGACTGTTATACACCTGTTGTGTCAGTGGGGATTACATCTGCTGTAAACACACTGTTTGATGTTGCAGGCTGTGCTAACCACATGCACTGTAATCATGGCTTGTAGCTGCTGTGGTGGCCTCAACATGCCCAAATTATGCTAATTTTCTTGTTGTGTGGGGTGGCCTGACAAAAGAGGTTTGTTCAGGGTGAGCCTGTGCAGAGGGAGATTGAGTGCTGGGGGAGATGGGAGAAGGGATGGGATGACAGTGTGCATTGCGATGGAGATGAATGGAGAGGAAGGTGAGAACAAAAATAATACCAGATTACAGCAGACACCAGCTGAAGGAGGGAGTTTCCCAGTTCTGGCTCAAATTTATTATCAGAATGAAGTCTGAAAAGACGAAAAAGTCAAATAAGGATGGGCAAGTGTGGCTCTGCAGGCATAAGGCAGAGTTTAGCTGCTGGAGGGACTGCTGGTGATGGGGAGGAGTGAAGTGAGGTAGCTCAGCTGGGGTTTCACACCACGGTGGGGTGGTGGGGCAGACTTGTGGACGGTCCCCTGCTACCAGCAGTGGCAGCAGCAGCCTCAGCAATCCCTCATTCAGTAGTGTGTGCCTACATTTGGGAGCAACTGATCCTTAATGGAGCAATTTGGGTTCACACCAGTGGCTCCCAAGACAGTATCAAGCCCTTCCTTGCTGGGTGTATTTCTTGATCTCTGTTTTGGCAACTTAAGCCTGAGGGATGAGTTACTTAATGCTGACAACTTCCTTAATCCTCATTTTTCCTGTCTCAGGCACAAGGTTTCTCCCCCTTACTTCCGCTTCCTACCCCAGAGAGGAGCCAAGATTTCTCCAAAAACTCTCTCAAGAACACCTTTTATTGGACATGATGATAGCAGGATTGGAAAGCAACCTCTCCAACCGGTGCTGCTCTTCCAGCTGAAAAATAAACACAGATATGGACCTAATTCCCTGCATTTCTATCAGCCATGTCACAACTCTGGTGTAGTGAACAATCTGCCCATGCTTCCATAGGGTGGAGCAGAGCAGGAGACCCTTCCACCTGCTATATCCATGTGAGGGCAAATGCCAAGGGTGTCTGGTTATTCTATTCCCACGTGGTCCCCTGGGAGCATGGTGCCATTGCAGCAACAGAGCTCAGCCAGAGGAAGGGGGGGATGAAACTTTTAGGATTAGAAGGGACATCTTTAAAAAATCAAACAAAAAAACCTGAAAAGTATCTCTGTGGAGCATTCTATACTTCAATATTTTCTATAGGCTGAAGGTCCAGCCAATATCTATGATGTCTTAAATTCAACCTTTTCTCTTCCTTTCCATCTTACCTGT
>VYXF01004469.1:129012-147039 GCA_013397295.1 Polioptila caerulea | reverse complement strand
TTCCCTTCCCACTTTCCCTTTTTTTTTTTTTTTTTTTTTTTCTTTGTCCCAGCAACATCCTGGGGATAGGCCAACAAGAGCTGGAAAACTCAATGCCAGCTTGGGGAAGAGGACAATACAGAGCCATTCCCAAATATTCCAAAATTTCTGTGTTGTAGTTTTTGACTAACCCCAAAACTTTATTTACCTGAAACTGAAGAAGAAAGATGATGCCAGGAGTTTTGAGACTGGAGGGATAAAAAGTGAATACTATTTCCAGTCCCTTTCTGGAGGTAGCTAGAGAAGGGTTGAGCTGTCTGCCTGATACATGTGGCCACTCCAAAGCTGTGCTGGAAACAGAGTGTCTGAGACTTTCTGCTTGACTGTCCTCCACACTGACCCTGCCCCAGGCTGGTGCTGACAGCCAGAGGTGGCCTCTGGGTCACACTCTCCTCCCTTGTGATCAGCCAGTTCAGTGATGTAACTTAGGGGAGGCTAGAAAGAGACAGAGCACGAGTGGTATTTTGGAAGAAGTGGGTGAAGAGAGAAAGGACACCTGAATGGGCTCTGACCAGGGCAAAGGCCCTGGGCTGTCAGCAGCCGTGGGCTCATGACCAGCCTGGAGGACATTATTTAAAATATAATATTCTGAGTGGGACAAATGGTGGATGAAGAGGATGGAAGTCCTTCTCTTAACCCAACCCCTACAGCTGACTCAACAGTGGAGCAAGAAGGGCTCTGGCTGGGTAGGAAATGCTGAGAAATGCCACCATCTCTGAACAGAGCTCCTCCTCAGCTCTCATCTCACCCAGCTGAGCATGAGCCAGGGTGGGGATGGCTCTGGCAGCTGTGGGGTGCAGATCTGGGTAGGAGCAGGTGGGACTGTGTCTCACTGCATTTCCTGTCACCTTTCCATTCATCTCTTCCTGCTATCTTTTCTAAAGTGCCAGGAGTGCATGTATGACTCTGGGTCATCTTTTCTGATCTTTGCCTGGGGGTTTGCAGTAAAAAAAATACCCTGCAAACCATTGTGAGGGCCTGGAAGTGCTATCAGAGCCCTTACCTGTGACAACAATTTCCACTGAACATTTTTTCCCTAAAACAACAGTCAAAGTTTGTGGAAGTGCTATCAGAGCCCTTAACCTGTGACAACAATTTCAACTGAACTTTTTTTCCCTAAAACAACAGTTAAAGTTTGGCTTTCACCCAACACCAACCCCATGGGTGCAGCATGCAGCAATGATTTCTCAAAGACAACCTGGGGCACCATGCAAGTTCTGGGGCCCTTTTTGCTGGTCCAGGCAATGCAGAAATACTCTGAGATGTCTTCCCAAGATGTCCCAAACTCTTCTTTATGCCAGGACCTGACACATGGGCATAAATCTTGCAAGCCTGACTGCTCCTGGGCAGTGATGTGACTTCCCAGAGCAGATATACAACTTCACTGCTTCATGCCAGGAAGGGCACAAGTGGGCTTTTGCTTTCTGGGAGTCTTTACTCACACTTTGAGGCAGCAACATCATTCTTCCACACTGATACCTCAGAGCACCCCATCCACTCTGGTATCCCATCAGCCTTTCTTCATCCCTCCCCTCCAGGTGCCTGGGCTCTCCAAGTGGTGCAAACATGACCATGGCCCAAAAAACCAAATTCCCATTTACCCTGTCCTCCCTCCCCTGTGTCTCACCCCCCTTCCCCCACCTGGGGATGAATGAGATGCTCTCTGTGGCTGCAATATATCATTCTTACTATTTGTTATGAGGTTTTAATGAGTGTGGAAGATTAGGATGTTTGCAACAGTGTAACAATAAAATACATATCTCGCTCATTCCTTGCCAAAAAGTACTTACAAATAATAAAAGTGAGGCTAGCTGAATGCATAAATCTCCTTTCACAAGCCCCCACCCACTGTGCAATAATTAGTACAAAGTGCAGTGCTAATAGATCATCTTACTTGTGTGGGAAACTTGACATTATGCTTTGTTTATATTATCCCTTTGGCAAGAATCTGCATGGCAAATCCTGGCAGCCAGCAAACAAGAGGCTCTCAAGGAAGGTTTCCAGACTGTCGTGCAGAAAAGCAAGCCACAGGATTGCGTGCTGGTCAGGATGCTGAAACCAGCTGGGGAGCTGAAGCGTTAGATCCAGCTTTTATGGAGTTGAGCTACCAAGTTTCCAGCTGACTAGGAGCAACATCCTGCGACTGATTTGCAAAGGGCTGTTCCCACCCCAGCCACAACAAATCAGTGTGAACCTTGGCTTCAGGATGGTGCCCTTTGCTTAATTATATATTCAGGGCCCAATTTACTGCCTGGGCCTCCTAATGGGAACAGACGGGGTCGCCCAGACTTGAGACAGGCACCGAATGCGGCCCCTGCAGTCTCTGGCTCTGTAAGGAGAGGGTTTTCAGCCAGTGCCCAAATAGCTCCAGCTCCCAAGACCTTTCTCCTCCACTCAGCCCCTACAGAGACTTTGGCTGATGTGGGAATTGCCTCTGCTGGGACCTCTGGCTCTGTCCCACGGACCAGGCTTGCTGCAGTATTACTTGCTCAGGGCATGATGGTGTCCCAAAATTCAGTATGCACAAGGGCTGTCTTCAGTTCTCTGCTGACTGAAATGAGCTTTGGGTCAATGTGCTGGGTGGAAAGCCAGTCCTCACATCCCCATGCCTGTGACTCTTCACCCCACATCCCTTTACTCTCTTCTTGGGCTCAAGTCCCTTCCATTTTGCTTGTTTCTCCATCCCAGTGAGCAATGGAAAAACCAGAGCCCAGGTTTTGGATGTAGAGATGCATTCCTGCCCGGTGAATCACAAACCATTAGCACCACAGGTCTTGGTATATTCACAGGAGGGCACATTCTAGAGAGTTTCTTGCCAGTTTGCAGAATGGGGATGGGAATCTTTCCTTTCTTTCCTTGAGAAATTTGGGAGCCACCTACAAGCTGGTTATTTCAGCAGTTCAGAGAAGGAGTGCCACCACACAAGATCTTGTCCTAAGGACATATTCCAACAATAGCAGCTGGTCTTTGCAAGGGCCCTACTGCCCACCACCCAGCACCTTCCCCTGCTGACAGCCTCCCCAGATTTGTCCCAGCTGAATTTTTCCTGTATGCTGGGGGTCGGAGCAATAACAAAAAGGCCAAAAATGCCAAGATACATGCTTCCATGTGGGATTGTCTTCTGTGGCTTCATGAAGTCTCTGTACAACGTGCCTCATGTGGCCCTGGAGCATCTCTCCCTGACTCAAGCTGTGTTGTGGTGTGCCGAGCGTGCACCTTCCCTCCCCTTTCTGCTGAAGGGATTTGGGAGGACTATCCTGTGAGGAGAGCCCATCTGCTGGACAAGCCCCAGCAGCCTTCCCAGCAGCAGGTGAGGCTCAGACTCCACCTTTGAGCAGGCATCAGCCTTGCATGTCCAGATTCACTCCTGCTCCAGTAAAGTTTCTGCATGTGTGTAATTCCCCACTTCCCTGCTGGACCCCTCCACATTGTGTCCCACCCACTGGTCTTTCTTGAGGCTGGCCTTTGAAAAGCACTCAGGTTGTCCTGCTTTGTGGCTGGGGAATGGAGACAAGGTGTCTTATCCAGTTGGAGAAGGGACTCATCCTCTTGGGATATACATTGTGGAATTGCCTAGTGCAGGCCCCCCTGTGCCCTTCTCCTCCATCTTTGTGATGAAATCATCAGGAAAGTTTTTACTCATGAGCCCAGTGGACATATTCACTTGGAAATCTTCACTCTGCTTTTTTTTTTTTTTAACCTGGGTGAGCACTCTTCCATGGGATCACAGCAGTGTCCTCTGCTGCTGGAAGAAACCTGGTATCAACTCCCTGACTTCGCTTGGTGTTTTTAAAACTTTTAAAAAAAAAGAGTTGGCAACTGTGGCCCCACATGGGCATGACAAGTAATTTGCTTTGTAAGGTGTTGTTCAGCTAGGAAGAGTATTTCAAGCACATCTTCTTCCACGCCAGACCCAGCTGCTAAGAAGCACTGCAGAGATATTCCTGCTCTTTATTCCGCCGGGCGCAGGGAATCCCGGTAACGTGCGAGTAATCCTGAACAAAGTGTGCGGCGCTGAAGCAGCACTGCCGTGCTGATGAGGCTGGTTCAGGCAGGGGGAACTGGGCAGAGCCCTGACATTTTGGTGACTGGTGAGGTTATTTGAGGGGAAAGCACTGGGAGCCCGGCGCCCAGCAGCCAGTGCCGGCAGCAGCCTCTGCCGCTATCCGCGTTGACTCCGCTGGCTCAGGACAATGGCAAATGGGCTGAAACATTGACAGTTTCCTCACAGACTCTTCCCAGAGTTACTAAAATTAACCTTTTTATTCCCCCCCGCTGGAGAAATATAAAGCTCTTACTTTCCTTAACCTCTCTTTCCCACCCAGTGGGCAAAGAGTTTGTCAGTTCTACAGTTAAAATAATATATTAAGGATTTCCAATGGTGCAAGTCAAACTTCACATTTCCTAATGATTCTAGATGCCTTTTTTGTCCTCAGACATTTCAAGTTAAACCTCTATGAAACTGACCTTTTGGCTTGTCATCCTCTGTAAGGACCCCAGAGATGAAACACTTCTTTCAGTCTGTCACTACTGTCCGTAGACCGCCCCCCCTTTTCCCCCCTCCTCTATTTTATCAGCAAGAACCCATAATTGAGCCCCTTGACAATAGCAGGACTGTGCATTTCTTTGTCAACAACAATGGGCCGTCCAAGTTCATTACTGGAGATTGTTTAAAAATTGATTCATGGGCCAGTAGTAGTAGCTTATTATACAGCATAAGTGACAGTGTGATCTGGATGGAGGCCAAGTCATTCTTGACTAGTCATGTCCAATTAGAAAGAACATTGCACACATTCCTGTTGGAGCCACATTAATGAATTAGTCCTACCACAAACTGAGAGAAGCTTGCAGGACCCTAATACCTTTTGTTCCTAAGGATAATTCAGTAATTTATAAAGAGAACAGCGCGAAGCACATTAGCAAAAGAATAGTAATCGCGGGACTCAGGCAGCCCTTACATTTGCCCTCCCTTTCAGGTTTCTGGGGAGCTCCATTGCCCCTGAGCTCTGTGTTTCCCTGGAGAGCACAGACCTCTGACAGCCCTCCCAGGGCTATGGTGGCAGTGCTGGAAGTGGCCAGGGCTCCACAGGACCGTGTGCATCCGAACCTGGGCCAATATCTGGTATCCAGGCTCTGCTTCCCAGGATAACAGGACAGCCCAGGCACACAGAAGGTCATCAACCTGTAAAGGTGACATCCAAGGGCATTATTCTATCCTGCTGCTTCCTCTTTGCTCTGCAAACAGCACCGGTGTAACTCCACTGAGCTGTGTCTGCCCCACACCTTGGGAAATAGGAGAGAAGAGCAGTCAAGGCACGATTTTCAAGTTTAGATGTCTGGAGTTGGTGTTTAAGGTCTTAAATCACAAAGCCAGTTTTGAGGTGTGCCAAAATCAATTTAACTTGCACAGAGCAGCTCCTAGGGACTGGGAGGCTTTAGGGTATTTGGGACCTCAGACATGCAGTGCTGAGGACAGTCTGTGTGTGTGAAGTCCTTGCAAAGGCTGTGTTAGGTGGAAAGATGAGAAAAAGGTGTGTCCATCTTATCAGGTGCTGACCAAGTCCATGAGAGGAAGAAGGAATGCTGTCAGCTGGAATCTGAAGGATGCTGAGGAATTTCTGGTGTAGGTACAAGCGAATGCAACTCTTGGATTGAATTATTTTAGCGGAAAGCACTTGTACTTTGGCATGGGGACTGCAGGAAAAAGGAATTAAGAATATATAAATTCCCAACCAAGCCAAGGGTAGCAATGCTCTCCATTACAAAGCCGACTCCCAAGAGGAATCCCCCTCCCCAGGAATGTTTACAAGTTAACTGTACAAAGCTCAGTGTAGTGTTACCTACTCAGGGGATATGATCACAAGCAGTTACTGCTGCCACTGTCATCTAATATATAACAATTTTTGACATGGAGCAAATTCTGCCTATTCTGCTCAGGAAATGTCCTTCATTAAGAACCACAGAAACCCATTATTTGTTGGCTCACATGTCCTCAGGTAGCATTAGTGATAATAAATGTAACAGCAGTACAGCAATGTCAGCTTCCTAATGATATAGTAATATCTGGACTTCTAAAATCTTCCTGTGCACATGAAAAATAAGTAACTCACAGACAGCAATACCATTATTTTAATAAAAAATTATCGTCAAGTCTGTGTTGTGGCTGTAAATGTTCATATACTGTCACCCAGCAGCCTGTAACATTTTAATACTCACAGTCTCAAAAGACCTGTGATTTTTTTTGTAGCTAGTGATCATTGATCTCCAGGCCTCCTGTCTATGCAAGGTTTTAAAAATATGCAGTTCACCATAAATGCAACATCATACCTGAATAAGTATGTTTTAACTTTACAGTTTTAACTTCGTGTAATCAGAAATGTAGAGAATGTAGACAAGTAAATGATTAATTAATTCAAAAATCAGAGGAAATAGCATTTTTTTTCCTCTAATCTTAACGTGGTNTTTTTTTTTGTAGCTAGTGATCATTGATCTCCAGGCCTCCTGTCTATGCAAGGTTTTAAAAATATGCAGTTCACCATAAATGCTACATCATACCTGAATAGGTCATGCAGTTTTAACTTCGTGTAATCAGAAATGTAGAGAATGTAGACAAGTAAATGATTAATTAATTCAAAAATCAGAGGAAATAGCATTTTTTTTCCTCTAATCTTAACGTGGTCACAATTGAAAAATGTGTATAGTTAAAAATTCAGGGATGAATTTTGCTACTAAAATGTGTTTACATTATCTGTTCTGAATGGAACCTCCATTCAGGAACCATCCATAAGGGTGGCTAAATGAAGTTTTGCTTTTGAATGAGAACAAATACTTCTTGGAAAACAGGGATTCCACTCTGCATTCACTATTAAACCATTACGATCAGTAAAATAAGTCTGAAAATTGGGGCATACAAACACATTTATATTTGAGTACATACCAAGTGCACACACATGCTGAAGGCTTGCTGAACTGCATTATTTCATTCTTGCCCACCAGTTTGATGAGACAAGGACTAAATGGAGGGCATTGACTCCACTTCAGATTCAGCAGCTTTTAACTTTCTATCATGATTTATGAATTTTGTCTTTTATATCCTGGTCTGACAAACTGTGATGCTCAGGTAATTCTATTACTGCTCTTTTATTTTTTTCATTGTCTGATTACAGTTGTCAATCCAGGGGCATGAATTCTGACATCTTCAATTTTAAAATTATAGGGAAAAAAGGTGCAAAGATATTAGAAATCCATTTATCTAACCAATGCATCAATTTTTGGCATCATAACAAGTCTTCAAGGGACTTAAAAAACTCTGTCTCCACACGTCAAGTCTGTTCTGTAAACTGGGTAGACTTTCTGAAGGTGTCCAGTACTGCAGGCATCCTGATCTGCTCAGCAAAACCACCTCACTGCATCCTGACCTTGCTGCTGGAAATGTTTCCTAATGGTTACAGCAAATTCAGACACCATTGCAGTTTGTGCTGCTCCATGGACATGGAGAACAGACCATTCCCTTCTTTTCCACTGCAGCTTTTTATATACTCAAAGGCCAATAGCCCATTTCCACTCTGTCCCCTCCTCCTCATGCTAAGCAATCCCAGTTTGTTCTGTCTTTCCTTGTAGGTTATGATTCATATAGAGATATTTTTTTACTATCAATTGCTCATTCCTCTGTGTTTGAACTCAGACTTGTAATTAGAGCTTCCACCAGCAGACAGGAAAGGCACGTAGGTGAGTGTCTTCAGATTCCACCTCTTAGAGCTGAGATTTTCTCTGTTATTTGTAAAAGCTGCAAAAAGCAGCAGGGGGCCTGAAATGGGATCACCTGAAAAGGGGAATGATCAGTTATTGAATAGATTGTGGTGTCATTGAACAGTGATCATAATGGCTCTTCACCCACAGTTAATTGTTACCTGCATTTAGAGTCTCCTTTGCCCTCCCTGTTCATTTTTATTGTACCATGCATGCACATTTTGTACTGAGTCATTAACAATATTGTGAGGAACAGGATGGGCAGAGTAACTCAACATGTGTTAAGTTGCATGTGAAATAGTATCCAGAGTGTTTAATAAAATTAAACAAAGTCCATTTACTGTCTGAGAGAAGTTTTGAGGAAAGGAAGTTTTTGTTTCTCAAGGTGAGCCATTTACTGTCATTTGTGTGCATTGAATACATATGAGACCCTGTCTAGTACAGAAAAAAACTTCCTCTTTTATATGTAGAGGCTTTAACACCCTAGATTATCACCATGGCTGACCCCTGGTCCCTTCCTTGGTGCCCAGCACTGAACATGTCTTTTCGTTTTTAGCAATCCAATATATTTCAAGAATCAACAAATGAAACACAAGAGTATTTCTGGGCTGGTCAGAAGCTCTGTGTCACAGCAGAAGCAGCAACTGTGGGCAGTCACCTCCCAAAACCAAAATGCTGATGGGCCATTGGATCTTGTTTTAGGGAATGCTTAATTTTTATCATCCTACTGTAGGGGAACTTCTGGGCTATGAGGGCTGGTGCAGAGGGAGGGAAGAGGCACAGCTGTAGCTGCAGGGACACCAAATTCAGAGTCCTCCTCTCAATTACTCTACAACCAAAGACATTTTAGGGTAAGCACAAAAGAAAATCAATAGAGTAAGAAAGTATTAATAAATTCATTTTCTAGAGGGGGAGCTGGCTCATGGGCAGGTAGGTATCTATTCCAAAGCCACAACTTAACTTAATTTTCTGCTTATTAGCTCAGTGCTCTGACCACAAAATTGCTCTGGGTGTGAAAGTTCCCATAATGGTGAACCATCAGAATAATAGGGTCAAACCCTCATTTATGTGATAAAAAGAAATGGCTGCAGGTTGGGGAGGCAGCTGTGGGACTTGGAGAGCTGCTTTTGCAGTAAAAGTTGTCAAAATCTGGTCACTCACAGTGACACTCACACTGTTCATCAACTCCCCATGTTACCTCTGGCCACCCCTCTCAATGCCAGCTTCAGGGCCAGCTGTCATTTTGCAGGATCACTCCCATAAAAAGGCTAAGGGATAAAGTGACAGGAATGATGCTCAGTCTGAATGGAGAAGTCCGTACTGATGGCAAGACAAGCATCCTGCACGTCTAAAAGTGAAAACAGACGTCAGAAATCCCGTTCTCCACCATAATGGATTAAATTTGTCTGTGGTTCACTTAAAAAAATGCTGGATGCTGCAAGCTGTTCAAATCTGACACCATCACAACCACTTGAGTTGATTTTATAGGGTCAGCTGTGAAAACTGACCATGGACTTCCCCCTGGAAGTGAATGACAGAGTGCTGGACCTGGATGAAGATCACCACACTACTGCAGAACATTGGCTGTGGGCTTGCACTCTCTGGGCAGGAGTCAGAGTCTCTTCTCTAGTTTTTCATGTTCTGCATACTGAATTATCACTTGGAGGATGATGAGGATGAACAAAAAATATACCAAAGGTATCTCATCTATTTTTTGCACACTTTAAAATTAAAATTACAGGAAACCATGCAAAAGCAATTACCTTTTAATACATGACTCCCATCTGGCTGTCTGATGAAGAATCTGCTAAAGGCACCCTGCTCCATCTGCACGGCACAAGGCCTTTGCTGGGCATGTGTTACATCCCATTCTGGGATGGACAGAAAATAACAGTGTGCTTGGAAAAGGAGGGGATGAAAACTGAAGTGATTTAGGGGGATCAGGAAAACTGAAAGGATCTAAGGAGTTCTGAACACTCTAATTTCTGCATGAGTAGATTTCCATATTTAATCTACAGAAGATTTTCCCTCCAGCAACAGCCAAACACACAGAAGGTGACAGACACCCGCGTGAGAAGAAACTTAGATGGGTACACACGTTTTGAAACACCTTAGGGTTCTGCTGACTGAAGTGGCAGAGAATGTGGTGATTGCCAGAGATGCTACATTTGCACCAGGTGTGAGGGCTGCACATGGCCCACACTGCCTAATTACGAGTACACCATCTGCAAGCTTCCCCAAAGACATTGTTTGAAGGAAATATTTTAAAGAGTGGGGATAATAGTGCAATACCCGGGGCAGGAGGGGAGGCAGTGCAGAGCTGGAGGCAGGAGGTTCTTTATTCAGACAGGTGAATCCAGGAGAGCTGTTCCCAGCCTCGGAGCAGAGGGTGAATCTCAGGCAAGATCAGGAGCAATGTTATCTAAAGTACCTTGCTGCCAACACCTCCTTTCCCTCTCTGCTCTGAGAATTCCCTCCATGCCCTCTGCGCTGAGCACTGGGAGCACTTACACACTCTCCATGCTGAATTTCCCCTGAGCTGATTGAGGCTTTGCCAAGTGGGATTTTGTTCCCTTTTGGCGGGTTTTCTGTTACCTTTACAGCGAGGGTGTCACATCTTTTCTTTAGCTGGGTGTGTTACACTTGATTGCATTAAGGTGTATCTGATGGCACTAACAGAGCAAGATTCAAAGTCTTGCAACATGTTCCGGCACAGACAGCATTATGAATTTACACACAGCGCTGTTTAGATCTCATATCGAATATCCTCTGGCATCAGATCTGAAATTAATCCTGTATAACAACCAAAGAAACGCTCTATCAGTCTGAATAACAAAAAATGAAGAGAGAAAGAGCTTTGCTGTATCACCAGCTCCAATCTGGACAAATGGCAAACATCCCAGCAGACAGGCAGCCCCATTGCTGCAAGCCCTGTGCTGTTCCCACATCCTCCTCCCTCTCTCCACAGCTTCTTTTCCTCTCTCCTGCCTGGGCTCCCTTTTCTCCAGAAAGGGCTTTCCAGTCATCCTGACACTGGAGTGTCTCTCCACCTTCTTGCAGATGATCAATGGTCCTGTCCACCTCCTTCCACTGGTTTGGATGGTGATGGGGTGTCTCTGCCTGTCCTTTACTCAACAGTGAGAGCATTAGATTAGGCACAGGCAGCAAATTTGGTAAAATCCTCTGTGTGTCTGCAGTGTGTGAAATTATTATCTTCCCCCATTAAAAATTTTCCAGCTTTGGAAGGAGACCAGGATTATACATCACTGAGCTGCTGTGTGCCTGTATGGACATTTTACATAATGCCATTAGTCCCCAGAGTTCCCTGAACTCCCTCCAGACCTTCCCGATGGGATTGTCTGGTGTGGAAGGTGACGTGTAGATGTAAAACATCATTGTTGGCCTGTCTGTAACGATACAATGGAGCATTAAAATTTTGTGCTATAGTTTCTGAACACGATTTCAAGCAGCGTGTTAAAGGAGCTGGGTCATTGCTTTGATAGCTCTGACTGTGAATTGCTCGGCTCTGCTCAAGCATGCGACCCCTCCGTGAGCCACTCTGTGTCTGACAGTGCCACGAACCACGGGTCCCACACCACAGCTCCTCCAGCTACCCCTCACCACGGAGCTCTCCAGCCTTCCCCATGGGATGGCTGCTGATCTCCCCTCCATCCCAGCAAACCCCACAGCTCCGGGGCCAACCGGGGCCAGCTGAGCACTGAGTGTTTATTGGCATCCAGCTGGATCCCTTCTCCCTCCCCCCTGGCCGAGGGCTGTGCAGGGGCCAAAAGGGGAGAGGAATGCACAGCCAGAGCTTTCTGGCAGCCACTTTTAGTGCAGATTATCTCAGCACTCACCCCCTTGCTAAATCCAAGCACCTTGGACCTCCGTGCTGCCCCAAGAGGCTTCCCCTTGTCCCGGGGCTGTATTTGGAGGTGCTCTCCACATCCTCACGGCCCCACGGAGAGAGGAATTCCAGCCATGGGTCAGGCTGTGCCAGCACCTCCACCGAGCCTGTCCAGGCATTGCTGAGGGCAGTGCTGTGTATCAGAGAGCTGGATGAACCAGAAAGTTTGGAGAACCCCAAGAGGAGGTAAAAGAAAGCCCTGTTAAATCATTGCTTTTCAAAGAACCTACCCTGGAGCTAGCTAACTGATCCTGTCAGATCTTTCCTAAGTCAGATAAGAAAAATAATCTGGCAGTAGTCATCAAAGGCAGAGAGATGCATTAAAAAGTCCATTGTGAGGAGACCTTGGAATCAAAGGTAGAGGGTTTGCAGGCAAGACTGATGGGACCCACAAGCACCAGCCCCATGGAAATTTCCACTCCCTTCCTGGTTGTAGGAAGCAGGTTTGCCCTGCTGCCTTTGACTGAGAGCTGCTTTTCCCATTGACAGCAGGCACCTCCTGACTTCCCTGTCTCACATGGTGACTCATTTCCAGGGAAAGAGGGATAAAGAAAGGCAATTAAGGCAATAGTCAACCCTCTGCTATTATTTCAGCTTAGTGGGAAACAGCTGAAGGCTTCGTTAAGGTAAAGATAAGGGTCTTGACTTATCCTGATAACCCTTTCCCAAACTCCTGCTCTTGTCCTCTTGGAGACATGACTGGGCCAGGCAGAGGGGTGATCTGAGCCAGGATGCCTGCTCTTATGTTCTGACTTTTCATGACAATGGAAAAAATAACCCACAACTACACGGTGCTTTAAACCACCAACTTGCCCTCACTCTCCCTTCGTAGGTAAATAAACGGGATATCACTACCTTCATTTACAGTCTGTGAAAAGGGGATAAAAATGTTCCCTGAGATGCTTTATCCCTTGAAGCTGAGTGGCTCTCACCTGTGCACACGCCTGAGTCAGAACTGGCCAAGGAATGCTGGGGTCCTCTCACTGAAGGCCTGAAGATGAAGTGAAAAAAGCCAGGACAGAGCAGCAGAAATGGGAGCTCTGCAAACACAAGGTGTTGCCATAGGATGCACCTCATGTCTTGCCAGAGTTCCCATAAGCCAAAGATCTTGTCTCATGTTGCCATATGTCACACACCATACATAAATCAGTTTGGTTTTGGCTGCCTGCTGCTCCTCTTATAATCTCTTGTGTATCTTTCCATGCATAATTATGAGTCAAGCCCTTGGAGGAGAGGGAAAGTCATTAAATGTCCTGCTGCCATTTCCTTTGAGAAGTAACTGCTTTGGCCACTGGAGATGCTGGAGAAAGATGTAAAAAAAGGAGAAATACAAAGAGGGAGAGAAGTTACACCTTCAGGTTAAAATCCAAAAGTTAAAAAAAAAAAATTTAAAAAGCAAGCAGCTTTTGATTCTGTTCACTACCTGTTTGGAACTCAGCTCCAGTGAAGAAAAACCAAACAAAACAAACCACATGCCATGAAAAACGACCACCAGTGAGGAGGAGAGAGGTTACAAATAATTGTCCATCCTCCCCTTCCTTCTGACACGTTGGTGTTATCTTGGCTGCTGAACAATCTGAGATGATGATATTTCATTCCTGCTTTGCTTTAGTGTCAGAATGTCAGAGTTTCCCATTCCCAGACTAAGGACAGGGTTTGTGGACATCAGCAGTGGGATGATACTGGAACTTTTGAGCCAGGCTGTGAGGGGTCCCTGCTGTTCCACAGGGGTGTGATGTGAACATGGGGATGAATAATTCAGAGCATATATGTCAAAATCATGACAAGGTAAATTAAGGCCCCTACAGAATTTAGCTGGAATTATATACATACTGCAGTTCCCATAGCTGTGCTATTACAGGGTTTGAGTCCTCACTTCTGTTCATACTGAAAGAAAAAGGTTGAGGAAAGACAGCTCGTGGTACTGATGTCCCGGATGTCACAGTGGGTAAAAGTTATGGGCAGTGCCAGAGGAGCTCTCCTGCTCCTGGACTGGCTGTCTGGTGTTCCAGTGGTTTTCCAGGGGAAAGGAAGAGGAATAGCCAAATCAGTTGTGGGTAGATAGCCAGGACTCACCTCGCCTAATTGCAGATGTCTGTATGGAAGATGTCTGCTCTTAAGCTGCCAAGTAGGGCTTGTTTCATCAGTCAGATGCAGATGTTGAATTAAAGAGGCTCTGAGAAATCCAGTTTCTCTCTCCTGATGAGAAGGGGAGCCTGGGGCTGGCTCAGATGGAGCAAGGGGCTGGGCAGACTTGTGATCTGATGAGTGTCACCTATTTGGCTCTGAGCACGCTGCACCTTGGTCGGTACTCCAGGAGCAGAAATAATTTTCGGGGAAAAATGATTCTCCAGGTGATTCTGCTCAAGAAGCCTTGCTGGCCCTGCTGCCCTGGTGTCCACACCAGCCCACACAGCATCAGCCAAAGTCACAGTGCCTGGGGCTGGCAAAGTCCCACCTGCAGGAGAGACTGCAGGGACAGAAGCTGCAGAGGCTGCCAAGGGCCACTGGCATTAGCAGCTGCTCTCAGAGGAGCCAGACGAGGGGATTGCTTGTAAATGCCACATGATGGAAACAGAAACTTTTCTTCAGGCAGAGTTCATGTTTACATTTTTCCACAAATATTTAAGTCCCTTTAAAAGCTGGTTTGGTCTTATCTTGCCATTTTCTCACCACAAAATTGTCTTGAGTAGTTATTAGCTTAAAAAGCATTTAAATTTTTTTTTTTCCCTAAGGGGAAAAATTTCAAAATCAAAATCAAACATTTTGGCTTAAAGTACCATTTAGTGTATTAAAACACTAGGATTTTGGAAAAATGTATTGAAAATATGTCCACATCCTGACACTTGCATTTTATTAACATTTTGAAGAGTATAATTTCCATGAAAATGATGATTTGTTAGCTTTTCATTAAAGTTTTAGGAATAAATAATTGAAATGAGAATATCCTGCAAGTGGGAAATCCTAGTTTCTAAAGAGGTGTATTCATGACTGTTGTGCAGAAAGCCATAGTCTGATTTGTGTAATGACCCTCACAAATACTATTGAGAGATCTAATGTATTTCTACATAATTACAATCAAATAATGACTATTCTCCATCATTTATTATGTCTTTCATTGTGCTCTCAAAAGAGCTTGTAGCATTTGTTACACTAAAGTGCTCTCACCCTCTGCTCCTTTTAAATATCTGAAGCTATTTTAAACTCCTGAGGGAAGTGATTTAAATTGTCGAAAGAAAAAAAAGAAGGATTTTTAGATAAAACAATTATTCCAACAACTGCTGTTCATGTTAATCAAGAATAGTTCCTTAGCTGAGTTTTTGTTTACCAAACTCACTTTTCCTTGCTCCATGCTAATTTTGAGGATTGCTAGATTATGTATTTGGAGGTTTTGTTTGATTGTTTGTTTCCAAACAAGGTTAAAGTATCTTTGAGAACACTTGATAATGAAAAATTACCTCCTCACCTTCTTACCTGAGTCACTGACATCTCTTTGCAACATGCCTTGATTTCTTACTCATTTCCACTTACCATGGCCCAGTCATAAGACTTGAGCCCAACCAAAGAGCATTTAGCCAATGCTTTTTATAGTATTTAATCATTAAAGACTCCAAAACCCAGGCTGAAGATGTTAAAACATGAGAGTTTTAGAGGTTTATTGTGTAATTACTTTTGCTCTGTAATCGGGGTGGAGTTATTTCAACATTATTTTACATGAGCATATCTGGGAAAATCGTTCTGGAAGTATATTAATACCTACAAGAGGAATGTTTTCTTTATCATCATGCAATGAATCAGGGAAAACTTCAAACTTGATAAAAGTCAGGTGGAGATTTTCCTTAATCTGGTTTTATATTATGTGATGCTTAGCAGGGCATTTCTAGATCTCCCCTCAGGAGCATTAATTAGAACAAATGCAATTAGTTTATGGCATCCTTGTTAAGGCAGAATTCTTACATTAATCAGTAGAAGTTTTGCTGAATTAAAGGATTGTCCCAGGTCTTGCCATAAGACAATACTGACTTGGCACAGGAGCCAGAAAGGATTTAGAGGACAGAGCCAGGAAAATCTGCTGAACCACAGGAGGCATGAACAGAAACTTGAATTTTTAGTACCATCTTTATCCTGGGGTGGATCTTTTGTGCTATGGCTGACTTCAGAGGGCTTCAGAGGAGTTTGTCAGAGAGCTCATTTGCTCATGGAGGGCTCATCTGTACCAGCCAACAGGATGAGCTAAAAATTCCCACACAGGTGGGACTGTGACCTTCTGGGAGCTCCAAAAAACAGATATTTCTGGCCAGATATTAGGATTGTGAATGTCGAGCTCTTTCCTGCACAATTCCTGGGGTGCTGCAGGAAAAATGCCAGGTGAATGCATCCACTTTGCCTTTTGAGCTTGCGCTGTGACCTGGCCAGGGTTCACCCCAGGCTGGCAGGGAGGTCACACTTGCTGTAAATCTATTTTCTCGAGCATTGCCACCCAAATGAGAAAAGGGAGAGCAGATACTAAGCATGTAGAGAGAGATGCTGGTGCACTGCTCTGTCCCATCTTCCCCCACAGAGCAGCACATGCAGGCTGCCCTGAGTCCCATGAATCTCATGAGAATTCATGAGGACACAGCTCTATCACAGCATCACCTGGGTTGGTGGGGACCACAGGACAACTCTGGCCCAGCCTCCTGCTCCAGCCAAGCTCAGTGCTGAATTCAGACCATCTCATCCAGCAGTAGTATAACCAACAAGGCTGCAAGAAAATGGGGTGAGTAAAAAAAATGGGGTATGGTAATTACCCTGTAGTTGGGATACTGTTCAGCTTTCCCTGAGAGCACACCTCTCTCTCTTCCTGCCTTCCAGGCAGATACAATTTTTATTAAGGAGGTGGCCTGACTCCAGCAGTGTGATCCCTGTGATAGGCACTTGCCCTGAGGGTGCCAGGATTGCCCTGAACAGAACTTTTGGGACTGGGAGCTGAGCTTGCTCTGCTTTCTTGCTCTTTCAGCACAGACAGCTCTTCTCTGCAACTTCCCTTGGAGCTCAGCAAAGAGCAGGAGGGAATTCATCTATCTGATGGTTCCATCCAGTTTAGAAAAGCCAATGCACAGAAACTCTTAGGTGAGAAGGACTGGGTTTTCTCCTGGAGTTATGTTTTTGGATTCTCTCGAGGGATTAAGAAAAGCAATTTTGTGCATGTGTGTAAATCCTATAGTGGAGGATCCTGTTCCCCAAAAGGGTTAATGCAACCTCTCTTTTCCCCCAGTAGCTTCATGGCCCTAACAACTTTCATTGTGAAATGGGTGCAGGTGTGGGCTATGCTTTGTTGATCACAATCCCTTTTGCAGAGGAAGCTTTGAATATGTTTGACATAATCAGCTCACAGCCTTTGCCCGCACTCTTTCATAAACAGGCCATTTTCACATCCTTTTCATGGGATCCGACAAGCGGAAAAATAATTAATGTTACCTCAGCCTAACAGTGACCCAGCTTTGATTCAAAAAGACGGCATGTTGCATAAACTAACCATTTAATTGAGTGATAGAAAAAGCCCACATGTATCAATTCTGCCTCCACGTATTATGATTACTGGGGCTTTGCAAGGATTGTGCTCCCTCGGTCATAAAGCAGAGCTTAAATTCAAGCCCATGAAGTGGTTTCAGAAGGACTGATTGAGCATGAGCTGGGGATTATCTGTGTTTATGGTGGCAGGACAGGGGAGCAGGGGAAGATGTGGGTACCCAGCCACCATGGCGCATGTTCAGGTTATGTCCAGGTTATGTCACATGCCCTTGTGGGAACTGACAGTGGCCAGATGTTACCCAGCCACAGGACATTTGGGATGCTGATGGCACTACACTGTGACCTCACCGTGACCTTAGAGCCACAGCTCACTGGGATATTCCACAGAGAGGGCTACGCCTAATGGGAATAGGACAGAGTCACTGTTGAGGTAACCCACCAAAAAGAAATGTCCAAGATGAATTTCAGTTAAACTGAGATAGAGTCTAGAGGTAGCAATGACTCCTCTATCAGTCTTGGGAGAGGCAGGTCCTGCTTGAATAACCTGATGTCCTTCTCTGACAAGGTGACACGCTAAGTGAGGATGAGGAAAAGGCTGTGAATGTTTTCTACCTGGACTTCAGGGAGCCTTTGACACCCTTTCCCACTGTGTTCTCCTGGAGAAACTGGCTGCTCACGGCTTGGATGGGTTCAGTGTGCTGGGTGAAACACTGGCTGGATGGCCAGGCCCAGGGAGCAGTGGGGAATGGAGCCACATCCAGCTGATGGAGTGACACTGGTGTTCTCCAGGAGAACACTTCTGGGGCCAGTTCTGTGAA
>VYXF01004469.1:113889-128960 GCA_013397295.1 Polioptila caerulea | reverse complement strand
AAGTGGCCCAGCAGACAAGGCCCTGGGGGTGGTGACAGTGGCCAATCCTGCCCAAGGAGTCCAGGGGCACCTGGCCTGTGTCAGCAATGGTGTGGCAGAAGGCCCAGGGCAGGGATTGTTCCCCCGTGCTCAGCACTGGTGAAGCCAAACTCTGAGTGCTGTGTGCAACTCTGGGCCCCTCAGTTCAGGAAGGACATTGAGGTGCTGGAGCCACTCCAGCTGATGAACTCAGCACCCTACACGGTCCCCAACAGTTATTTCAATGCAAGTCCTTGTTTCCTCAAGAATTTACCCCTTTNGCAGGGATTGTTCCCTGGTGCTCAGCACTGGTGAAGCCAAACTCTGAGTGCTGTGTGCAACTCTGGGCCCCTCAGTTCAGGAAGGACATTGAGGTGCTGGAGCCACTCCAGCTGATGAACTCAGCACCCTACACAGTCCCCAACAGTAATTTCAATGCAAGTCCTTCTTGTTTTCTCAAGAATTTATCCCTTAAATGTAGAGGGGAAATATTGTCCTTCCCCATAGTTTGAGGACCCCTGATAAAGCCAGAAGAGCACTTGGTGAGACAAATGGACCAATAGTCATGAAACACATAACCAGGCTTTACCAGACATCCCAGTTTGCTGGGGAAAGGACTCCTGTGCTCAGTGTGGGTGCAGCAGAGGAGAATGAAACAGCCACAGACCCTCAGAAAGCTGGAGACACATGGCAGGCTGTTTGTCACTGAGGTGATGACAGATACTGAGTGATTAGGAGAGGTAGGAGCAGGAACAGAAACCTCTCTTCCTCAGAAACATTCAGCGCTCTCCCAGTGGGCCATTTTGTATCTCTGCCAAATACTGTCTTTAAAATTATCTCAAATAGTGGCAATGGAGGAGCTGGGGAGCAACTGTTCTACTTCAGCTGATTGTATTTTGTTTCATAGCTACTAACACAATCCTTTGTATTTCATCCCTGTCTTTGACTCTTCACACCTCTAGGTGTTGGTCGTGTTTCTGGCTTGTCTGCCTTGCTATTTACACTGAATCACTCTCTGCATGTCTCACTCACTCCCTGATCTTTTTAAATGTTGTTTGATGATTTTTTTCTCACAGCTGTCCATGTCTTTTCCATGTCCAAGTATCCCAGTCCAACCTGCTGGTGAAGGAGGGACTGAAGAAGCACTGATCTCTGGCTGTTCACTGGTGGTGGTACCTGTGGCCACAGGAGCCAAAATTTGGTTCCTCCACTGCCCTTTACTCCATGAAACATCACAGAGGAGGCTTCCACTGGGAACCTAGCCAAAGGAAAGCTTGAAGGCACCACAGGGACCTATGACCTTTCCTGCTTCCCCTGCTATGGGCACTGCCCATAAAGTGACCCTCCACAGGCAGGGGATTTTACTTCTCTCTGAAATTCTTTACTGTGAGTGTAGTGAGACACACTGGGAATGTGTTTCCCAGAGAAGCTGTGGCTGCCCCATCCCTGGAAGTGTTCCAGGCCAGGCTGGGTGGGCTCTGATTAACCTGGTCAAGTGGAAGGTGTCCCTGTCTATGGCAGGGGCTGGAAATGAATGATCTTTAACCATCTGAACCATCCTGTGATTCCATGATCTGTCCCCAACATGGACATGCCATGTGAAGAGCATTCCAAGATTTGCTGCTCCCAGCCTTTCCTTTGGGCTGCTGGCTCCTTCATCATGAGGTAAGTGCCCTGAAGTCCCGTGGGAGACCTGTTTGAGAGAGGGTTGTGCTTTCCCTGGAGATGTCTGCAGTTGGGCAGCTTGCCTGGCTGGGCTAGATGTCCCTGTGAGCTCCTGGAGATGAGAACTGAGCTAATAAATGACCAGGCACAGAGGTGGGCAGCAGCAAAGATGTCTGAAGTGCTGTTTCCATCTAGTGACATTGCAAACATTTCACGAGGGAACTATTCAGTGTTTGTAACACTACAGTGACACAGAGGAAGGATTTGCTTAGATCCCAGTGAGTGCATCAGTGACAATCCTGCAGCCTGCCTGCCAGCTCAGGGGGTGCATGCTCCTCACACCTGAGTCACCTTTGTTAGTCCCTAACACAACAAGTGCCTCTCTGCTTTACACTATCAGCCACAGCAAAACTCCCATTCATTTCCATTTGGGAAGACAAAAAGCTGCAGATGAAGGTGCTCTTTAGTGCCTGATTCTGCCCTCTTAGGAATAGAGAGAAAGCAGGCAGTTCCAAGATGCACCTCAGAGGGAGTATCCTGTGTATTTTTTCACAGGCTAAATCCTGGCTCGGGTGGGGTTTCATCCTCAGCTGGAACCAGAATATGCTTTGAGGCATGAACTGTCTACAATGCCATCACGTTCACCTTTATTTTGGAGGAGGCTACAGATTTCGTGCCCTGTGGGGATGGCAGCCTGCTCCAGGACTGATCCTGCCAGCCCTGCTTACAGCAGGTATTACCTTCCCCTGCCTGCTGGCTCCCGCAGAGCACTGACAGAGCAGGATGCTCTTCAAGGTGAAGGTGTGCGTGGGGGGATCAGCCCTCGATGGAAGAGTTTTAATGTGAAATAAGATCAAACATCAGAGCCACACCTCTACCTCCAGCAGTTTCAACCTACACAAGAAGGGGGAACGTGCAGAGGAGCAGAGTGCAGGTACTGGTGTAACTTCTGCAAAGGATTAGAGAGGGGAGGGGAGGGAAGGAAAGGAATATGAAGAAGAAAAAAAGATGAAGAAAAAAGAGAAATTACAAAAAAGGCAAAAAAAAAAAAAAAAAAGGAAAGAAAGAAAATTAAAATATAAAAACAAAGAAAAGAAAAAGAAAGAAAAATAAAGAAAATAATATCTGGAGCTGAAGATTAAATTTGGCTCTCTACTAACATCCATGGACCTAATTGGATTTATTGCCTGAGTGCAGGAAAACTTGAAAAAGATTTTGGAAAATGAAAATAATTTGGAATTAACACATACAGTACATTTCAATGCAGGTGTCAGGACTAGAAATGCATTTAAGATTTGGAAAAACTTTGTAAATCCAGAAGAGTTTTAAGTCCAAACGTGATTTGGTGTGTCCAGTCCTGATTTTTCTACCCCAGGCATGTTTTGAAAACATAATGTGAAAGGATAGTTTGGGAGGGTCTTCTTCCCCTTGACTGAAAACCTTGAGGAGAGAGGATGAAAACACAGAGTTCCCCCACTGGCCCCTGGCAAGGAAGAAGGGAGATTTTCCCTTCATTTCTTTGGACTGGTGTTGACAGACTCCAAGCAGCAGTGCCAGTGGAAAACCTGCATTGGGCAAACTTGTCTGCATCCTTCCAGTGCAAGCCAACTGGAGCAGCTCACTGGTTAGGAGGGTCCGTGTGGGCTGTTCCTCCTCACTGCTTGAGCAGCATTTCACAATCAGAGCCATTGAATTCCATTTCTCGGTGTCAGTCAGTCACCCTGGGCCCAGCGTGGCTCCCTGTGCTGCTTTCAGAGAAAATGAAGTTGTCCATACTGTGAATGGCAGGATGCATCCAAAGGAATTTGCATCAGAAGAGGGACTTGGCCTCATTCCTTCAACAATTTGAGAAACACAGTGGCTCCTGGAGGTGTTGGAGCAAAAGAAATAAAAAGACCTCTTCCATGGGCAGTGAAATGAAAGAACGGTTCCTGATGAGTTTGTTTTATCCTGTTTAACCCCTCCTTCCCTCCACATCTCCCACCTTGCAGCAGCACAGTCTGAAGTCTGAAGGCCAGGCCTGGTGAAGCACAACTGTTTCCCTGCCTTTCGTGCCCTTGACTACTTTAATCACACTTATTTTACTGTGGAGAGGGAACTGAGACACCTAAAGCAAATCTCTCCATTGGCAGTAGGGATCTAGGGGCCAATTAATCCACTCCCAAAGTAAACCTAAAAAATAATAATAAAAAAAACATACAAGCAGGTACATCACCCCAGTTTCTCTGTCAGTTCAAAAGGTGATTATCTCAGATGTAGACATCTGACATTCTGTGCTGGAAACACCTGAAGCTGGTGAAACCAATCCCACTGTTAGAAAGAGCTGGGGAGTTTTGGTGAGGATCTGAGAGCCAGGCATGTAGGTGGGCAGGAGGGCAGGATGCAGCTTGCAGGTAAGGCACTGGATCACACGTGTCTGCAGGTGGGTGTCTGTACATGAGCAAGGTGGCCAGGCCCTGTCAGCAGCAGGGGAAATGGGCTGTGCACAGTCAGGGGAGCTCAGGGACTGAGCCACAACACCTGGATGTCCAACAGGAAGGGAGCTGGGGCAGTTCCTCTGCTGCAAATTGAAATCCTTTCCTAGATTAATTGAGCCAACACCTCCTAGAAGCTGAGGATCCAAGTCATGGTGACTTGGCCAGGAAAAGAGATCAGTTCAGAAGTCATCCTTCCTCCTGCTTCCAGCACCCTCCTCACAAAAACTCTGGGCATCCTTTTACTTCTAGTGGAAACAGATTGCTAGTGGCAAGGAACAATGCAGCATTCTTGCATCCAAGGCTTTCACCAGAGTCCAGGAGCTCATCTGTCCACCAAAACCTGGATGAAAAGTATCCCTCCACCCTCAGGAACAGGAAGAATGGATGCTCTTAGAGCATCGCAGTCTCTTCATGGAGCTGCACAAGTGCAAGCAAGGCTGCTGCTTGGAGAGAGCTCAAACTGGGTGGAAGCAGATTGATATCACTCCTGGATGCAAAGAGGGGGTAGAGAAGGGACCTGAACTGCTGTAATTAGATTATCAGATCTCCAAAGCAGGATTCAGCCCATAAGGCATTTTAACCCTTTCTTCTAATATTGTGATGTGCAAACTAAGTGTTCTCACTGCAAACCTGGGCAGATTTGTAATCATGGAAAGGGATAACAAGTTTCTGGTCATTGCAGCACTCAGCTGCTGGTATTATTTATGGCAGGTTTAGCACATTTCCAGTTGTCCTGTGCCTAAGACCAGGTCTTACATCCTATGAGAATCCCTTGGGTGAGAACCAGTCCTTGGATGTGCAGATCACTTGCGGGGTTTGGAGGGAGGGAGATTAAATGCTACAGGATTTCCTGGGCAGGGTCAATGTTTCCCCAGCAGCACCCATGCCCCGGTGTAAAGCCACTACAGATAAGATTTAGGCAAGAATTGTTGGGATTTGTTGCACTTTCCTGTAACAGCACGAAGGAAGGATGAGTTTGGAGCTGTGCCAGAGTGTTTCAGGCTGACTCAGGAGGGACAGTTTAGTGATGGAGGCATTGCAGAGCGTAGATTTGACACCTAACTCTGCCATAAAACTGTGTGACCTTTGACAAATCGCTTTCCCATGATGTTCCTTGACCCCTTGCAGTAAAACAGGGCCTGTAACACTTCCACAGTCATACTTGTCTCTTCGGGTTGTCACCTTTTCAGGGGAGGGAATGAGGTTTCACACTGTGACAAGCAGCTGCTGTCTGGAATAAAACAGCATTCAGAGTTATGCTAAATGACCTTAACATTCATGACATGCTCATTGCTGTGGTTTTCCCACTGCTCACATATTCCCTGCCTGGGACAGTGAAAATAAATACTGTCCCTCGTTCCATTATAATGAACACATTCCCTGATTCCTTGAAAGGTCTCCTTGGTTTCTTGTCAGGTCTGCTTCCCCACCGTGCTGCCAAGGATAAGGAACAAATGTTGGAGAGGAGGAAGACACTAATTTTTTTCTCTACCAAGGTATGACAGCTCTTACTGTCTTTTGACAACCTCTGCCCACATTTAGTCACACACAGCCTCAACTACAGAGCCCAGCTGCTCCCCATCAGCTCACATGGGTTTGTGTGCAAGCAGGGACAAAGTCCCCCCTACCTTTCTCATAGGCTGAGAGCTCTGTCTGAAGAGATTGTGGCTTATTTTCACTTTGCTTGTGAAAGCCACAAATTCCCATTTTCCTAACTAGGATGTAAATCTGTTTTCCCTTGAGCTTTGGATCTCAGGTCCAAATGAGGGCCCCAATGAAGCTTCAGCAGTGCAAGGCCAGGGCATCTCACCACAGCTGTCTGAGGAGTGTTGCTCTCCTGCTGCCCAGCAAAGGTTGTCCAACCTTCTGCCACTGAAACATCTGATGGTTTTGATGCTTCTGACCAAATAACAATTTGAGCTCAATTTCAAAACTGCTCCCCCAGGTGTTTGGGACAGGGGAGCTGCAAATTTCAGTTTCCCACAGCTTTCACCTCCTGCCATCTCCAGCCAGGCTGCCCTTCACAAACAACGTGTTCTAGGAGAACAGGAGAGCAGACTGGATAAATAAGAAATGGTATCTTTCTGAAAACACAATCACAGCAACAGTTGGGTGGGAAAAGACCTCTGAGATCATCGAGTCCATCCTATGACTGAACACCACAGTGTCAACCAGACCATGGCACTGAGTGCCACATCCAGCCTTTCCTTAACCTCCTCCAGGGACAGTGATTGTGCCACCTCCCTGGGCAGCTGACCAAGCAGTGGGCTGCCAGCTTTTCCAGGAGTGTGCCATGCAGACTGTGTCAAAGGCTGTGCTCAAGCCCAGGCAGACACATCCACAGCCCTCCCCTGGTCCACAGGGCAGGTCACCTGGTCACAAAAGGAGATCAGGTTGGTCAGGCAGGACCTGTCTTTCCAAAACCTTTGCTGGCTGAGTCTGATCCCTTACCTGTCCTGGATGTGCTGTGTGATCACACAAGATGATCTGTTCAATAACCTTGCTGGGCACTAAGGTTAGGCTGACAGGCCTGGAGTTCCCTGGGTTCTCCTTCCAGCCCTTCTTGTGGATTGGTGTCCCATTGACACCTCAGCTGGGACCTCCCCTGTTAGCCAGGACTGATGATAAATGATGGAGAGGAGCTTGGTGAGGTCTTCTGCCAGCTCCCTCAGCACCTTGGGATGAATCCCTTTCCATCCTGCTGATTTGTGAGCACCTAAGTGGCTCAGCAGGTCACTGAACCCCGAAGTTCTATGCTTCATGAGCAGTTCTTGCAGCAGGCAAGAGAGAATACAATGATCATGCTGCATTGCTGGCAGGTGCTTGTACAGATTACAGCAGTGCATGAACAGGAATAAAATAACTAGAATGAAAAAGCTCATCAGAGCTTCCTATTCCACCTTAAAGAAATTCCCTAGCAGGAGCTTTCTTCTCCCATGACAAAGGATGCTCACCTATGGATTAGGGCTGTGTCTTGCTTCAAAACCTCCATCTCTGATGGTCACAGTACTATTTGTAACCAGATACCTGACCCCAGGTGACAGATGTCCCATATCTGCAGATATCCATGAATTCCTGCCCTGGGGGAGTGTAAAAGCTTGGCCTAAATTAGCTCTTCGGGCACCTGCAGAAAGCAACTTGTCTGTCCTTTCTTAGGCAGCTTTTTTTTTTAGGGAAATACCCAATCTCCTGAAACAAGGAGATCCCAGAGTGTCTCCATCACCTGTAAGGCACCTCCTCCTCTGGTCTGCTTTGAACCCAATGCCTGACAGCTTCATTAGATAGATATCCATTGTCTAGACCAGAAGAACACTTACATGAGTGCAAATATAATTTCCACACGCACAGGGAAGGTAATTTATCCCTGCTGGGGTATCACTCACTCTGCTGAAGGAAGCCCAAGCTTGGTTCTGCTCCGTGTTTGCTTTGACTCCCTCCGCTGTTTTGGAGTGGAGGCTTTGACTCCCCCAGTGTCTTCCAGGATCACCCCTCCTGGGGAGGCCCTGAAGTGCTGGGGTGAGGTGTGGGCTCTGCCACCCTCCGAACCCGCCTGGGAGGGAAATGGCCCAGCTCAGCTCTGTTATTTGCTTTAATTGGATCTACACCTTCAAGGTCTGAAGGCAGGTTTCCCACCAGCCCTGACCTGACTGCTCACTGGTACAGCAATCGTGCATCGGCAAAGCAAGAGCTTTGCTCAGTCAGTAAATCCCAGACACAATGGGCTGCAGGAAAGGGAAATGATCCGAGGAGTGGATGGGGAGACAGCTTCTGCTCTCCTAGGGCAGCCAAGAGCCTGGGTCAGCCTACACCTTCCATTTCACAAATGTGCCATCTTGAGCTCCTTTTGCGTGTCCCCGGGCAGTCTCATAGACACCACCTGAAGTGTGTGAGAGCCTGGCTGATTATGGGTCTGCTCCAAAGCCCTCTGAAATCAGTGGGAGTCTTTCCCCTGACTTCACTGTGTTTGGGGCAGGCCCTGGATGACTATCCCTCAGGTTACACAGTTTAATCATCCATTCAGCACTACACAAAGCAGATCACATACACTTTTAGCCTGCATTGTATGGTGTTATGAAACGAGAAGATTATTTGATATGATTCAGAGATAGCTCAGGTATAAGGTAAAAAAAAAAAAAAAATAACACCTTTGATGTTTTACATTACACTTCAGTTATTCCTTGAGGGGCAAATTCTCGTCACCTTACCCAGGTGAATATTGCACTCAGTAATTTGGTCAAAAAACATTCCATCAACCTTCTTTTTAATAGAAAATGCTGAGGGGGGGAACAGGGGCGGAAATGCAGCTTGATGGAGATTTCTGCCGAAGAGGACAAAAAAGAAAAGGCAAATCCATATTTTTCTTCTTCCAGCAATCAGGGGAAAAAAAAAAAAAAAAAAAAAAGTATTTGGAAAAAAAATTAGTTTTGAAGGGATTTTCTAACAGGGCAATAAAACCAGTCTTTTTACTCTCCAAAAGCTAAGAAGAAACAACAATTTCCCAATGATTGCAGTCTCCATCTGGCACACCTATTTCTAGCTGAGGTGTCAGCCATCCATGGACTATCAGCCAGGCCTGATTCTCATCTTGACTGTCTTTGGCCAAGCTACAAAATGAGACTTTGTCAGAACAAGACTGACAGGACCATCTTCCATTTATGAGCTGGGCAGAATTTAGGTATATCACACTCAGAGTCAGGTGAGATCTGCAGGGTTTGTAGGGCCTTATCTCAAAAAGTCTGATGAAGATTATTTTTTTTATCTCTAGAAATACTTGTAGTTTCCTAGAACACTGTTGTATCATTTGAAGTATTCCTAAAAAAAAAAAGGGAATAGAACCTTCTGTACAGGCACAACACACTGTGGCCAAATTCCACGGACTTGGTGAGCGACAGGGCAAATCAAAGCCTCGGCGTTCCGAGGAGAAGCAAACCACAGCCCACGGCCAGTGGCGGTGATTGAAGCCCCACTTCTGAGGGAGCTGGCGGGCGATGAATCCCGGCGGATGGCTCCGCTCTGCCGCTGGAATCCCCTCCCAGCGCCCCGCAACGCCGGGGCTGCCGGGGGCGGGGGGTTCAGCTCCGCTGGCACAGGAGTTCCCTTTGTTGGTGGGAGCTGGGTCTCCTCTAGGGGCCTGGGCTGATCCAGCTGTGCTGGCAGAGCCTTTGTAGTGCCGAGCAGCTCAAGTGCAGACCTGCAGTGGGTGCCTGCCCCAGCCTTTGCTGGCAGGTCGATAAGGCCGGCGCTGAGCGGAGTTAAACGACCCCGTGCTGGAGAAATGCCACACGTAGGAGCCAGCAAGCATCTGTGCTCCCGAGCCAACGCATCTCTCGGAACGCCTCTGGACTGTGCTTCTTTCCGGGCAGGGAATGCCTTTTTTTAGGAGTTGTGTGTGCCGGGAGTGCTGCAGAGGTACCAGGCAGCTGTATTTGCAGACATCAGCACCGTGGTTTCACAGCGGGTACCACAGTTGGGGAGGCACCTCTCTGGGTGCCTAAAAAGAGTGGAGAAAACAGGCAAAGATGAGACTTCATGTGATGCTTTAGCGACCAGCAGCTGGGATCCGTGGGCTACCAGCTGATCCGTACGAAATCACTGCTCCCCTAAAGCCAGAAGTTCTGTGGAGGGTGTATTTTACAGGGTGATCCCCACAGCTGCCAGAGCAGAGAGGATGAAGGCCTGAAGTTTGAGCCTTTTTCCTTAAGGAAGTACAATTCTCGGCTGACTTCCCTGCAAGCGGGCTATGCCCGAGGCTTCTGGGCCATCGCCTGACCCGGGCTGGGGAGAGGCTCATTGTCATGGAGAACTGCCCAATCCAGGCATGGCCTTGGCATTTATAGGGGAGTGGGGACTCAGGGTGGGACAGCAGGCTAATTGCTTTTGTCTTCCCCCTCCTTCAATCGGGGAGTCTCAGTAAATCCCTAAACCCATGACAAAAGCCCTGCTGCTTTTAAGTGCCTTTCATTAAACTCAATCCTCTTGCCCTCCCTCTCCCAAGATTTGCTAAAAAGAAGTCTCTTTCAATGGCAAAAGGAAACCTAAAAGGCTGCCATTAGCTCATTCACTGTCTCCTCTGCAGACTGGGTGCCTATTTGCTGAAATCTCCTCTCAAATGTCCCTTGAGCACACCGGGGGTAGCTCCTCTGTAGGAGGGACCACATTCCCTGCTTCCAGCTAAGGATATGCTTTCCCTGGAAGAAGCAGGGTTTGGTGCTTAAGGCTGGACAGGTGCCCTGGGGACAGTCAGACCTGCCAAAGCCTCCCTTGAGCCCACCACTATCCCTCAGGACCAGGGCTGGAGCACCGTGGTGGGTGAATCCTTATCTGATTCTGCTCTGGCACCTTCTGGCTATGTCCCTGCCAACTGAAGCAGCACAAACCCTGTTGAGCCATGGCCTATTGCTGAAGACATACTGCCAGGTGCAGGCCACCCTCCAATACAAAGTTGTCAGATTTGGGATCCTCAGGAGCACAAGTTTATGGGTACTGTGCAGAAACATGCAGCTGGTGGAAGTGGCAATGTGAATTTGCCGTTGGTTCTGCATCCTCAAACATTTATGGGTAATGCCTGCAGAGACACAGCTTATGGAAAAGGGTAAATAAAAAAAGTCTGAGTGGGAGAACATGAGTGGGACACACACGAGTGTCCTGCATTGGTTCAATGCTTGCTAAGGTCTGAGAGCAGGCTGGCAGAGCGGACAAGGGGTGCAATGGTCACTTAAACACACAACTATGCAGTTCCTGGCTTACTTGGGGACTGGATCTTTATCTTTCAGAGGCATTTGGAATCCCTCCACTGCTCTTAGATCAAACTCAGCAGCCCAAACTCCAAATAAAGCTATTCCACACCTGGTGGGATTGAAGCAGGACAAGACTGACCACCTTGTCCTTTTCCTAGTGTTGGTCTGCCCTTTCCGTCCCATTATCGCTGCCACTGCGTCACCCGAGATGGAATTAAAATCAGGAGGAATTACCCCTAAAGCCAGGAAGATGGTATCTGTGCTGGGAGGGGGCGAGGGGGAGGGGGCAGAGGCAGGAGTTGCCACCCGCCCACTGGTCCCAGCGATTGCACAAAGGGTGCTTGGCCAGTGCCGGGGCAAGTACTTGGTCCCGATCCCAAGCACATGGAAGTCATCTGATGTTTCGTCATGGCTTCATTATATTTTGGATCAGGCCAGCGGTTTGTCTTGCATCACTGCCCTGTATGTTCTGCAGGTAGCCAGTGCGGAGGCGCTGCCAACTATTTTGTTTTCTGAATAGCCTGCAGGGATGGCCTTAAATCACAGCAGATGCCTGTATGCTAAACAGCTGCAATTTCATGCTTAACTTCATTGTGGATGCTACATTCCTCGTGAAGACACTTACATTTATGCTCTAGCTGCACACAGCCCCCAACAAACAGCTCGTGAAATCGGCAGGAATGAGGGGTTGATTGTTTAGTGAAATGGCTACGGGATGATGGATTCTCCTTTCCCAGCAGCAGGAAATCAGGAAGGATTCCCAGAAGCGCTGCCTGGCCCTCTAGCTGACTGGTCCCACCTCTTCACTGGCCGACAGTGTAAGCAGGTGCAATCCCATTAGAGAAATTGTTTTGCCAAACAGACTGAGCCTCCTGCTTGCTGGCACCATGCTGGAACCAGTCCTGCCTCTTTGACTGTTGCAAGTTTTTGGTTTTTTACCAAACCGGGCTGAAAAAGGACAGTCGCGATTCAGACCATTGAGAAAACAAACAAACAAACAAACAAACAAACAAACAAACAAACAAACAAACACACACACACACACGAAAGAGTGCCCACACTGCACAGTGAGACTCCAAAAAACTGCAAACCAGCTCAGATGTGTTTCCTTTGGGAGCAAAGCAGGTTTCTTTCTGCCCTACTGTGCTGATGAAATTGTTCATAAATTTTTACACCTTTTATCCCAAATGATATGAAAGAAAAACCATCCCACAGCGTTTTAAAATACTTCAAACATACTGATGAATAACCAGGCCAATATGTAACAATTCTTAATATTTTATTCCCAACAGCTGTTCAGCCTGAAAAGTTTCAGTAGTACACTAAAAACAAAAACAAACCCAACAAAAAATTCAAAACAAATAAAACAACAAAAAAGGGGGGAAACAAAGTAAAATAAACTTTAACAAAGTTTAAAACACATTATAAATAAGTACAGCTCCAGAGCATAATTTACAAATATAAAACCACATAGAAATGTATGTACAGAAGAGTTACATTACGTACAAACATGTATAAAAATACCCCAGTGTTTATTCTTGTGCTAAAGCTGCGTGGCTAGAATTATCTTTGGTACTAAGCTCAGGGAAAGAAGATTGTTTTACATGACATGGCCCTGCTGTACAATATGCCAGACACAGGAAGCCCCTCCATGGGTTTGAGGAGGTTTTGGGTGGGTGTTTATACAGGGTATTCCCCTGTGCATTGCATATTGCAGGATCAGGGCACAAGCAAGGGCTTACAGAGGCAATTGCTGACAGAAGAGTTTTTTTAATACATTGTACAAGGCACTTCATAAGAAATCTCTTCATTTTTTTTTCCTGTTCTCTTCTAAGACTCACTGGATGTCTATGCTTGGCTCCTGCCAATACCACTTTATGGCTATGGTTTTTAAACTTCTCCTACATTCAGAATTAGAAACCTCTGAAAACATTAGTTCAGTTCGCGCCTGCAGAATTTAGATGGCAAACCATCTACACCACCTAAGGTTTTCCTGGATGGGGAAAAAACTTTGCATCTGCCTTCTGCTGGTGCTTAAGGGGTGTCCTTATTTTGAAAGGTGAGAAGATCAGTCTTCCTGGAAGAACTCCTGGGAAGCGTCCACGTTGAAATGCTGTTTGCAAAAGCGCACGGTCCAACTCCCATTCCCTTTGCAGCGCTGGCCAGCCGGCCGCCCCAGCACCCTACACCTCTGTCCCATCCCTTGTGTAGATGAGGCTGTTGACTGTGAAGTTGTAGTAGTGGTTGTACTGGGCTCCCTGGCTGCCGCTGCTGGGGTGGAAGGAGCTGTAGTAGGCAGGGGAAGGTCCCGCAACCCGCTGCAGCTGGTCTGGGGAAGGCACCTCCTGAGAAGAGCTGCTGGAAGGGGTGAAAGTGCCACTGCTCAGCTGTCCAGCAGAGAAGTTCCTGTGATGCAGATCACTGCTGAGACCCCCCGTCAGCCGGCTGCCTCCGCCGCTCAGGGAGCTCATGCCGCTGAAGAAGGTGCTGAGGCAGCTGGGGGTGGATGAAATGATACCGGAGGGAGAGGAGCTTTTGGGGTGATCCCTGGTAGAGGGTGAGGGGTCCAGCTCTGGGGGTGGGCTGTTTCCACATGGTTTGCCTGTGGCTGGGATGGGTCGCTCTTCCTCAGCCTTCAGGCCCCCCAGGGAGGAGGCCGCAGAGGCGGTCACGGGGGCGTTGGGCTCAGAGCGCCGCTTGCGTTTGCGACGGAAGTTCCCGTTGTCAAACATCTTCTCACAGTTGGGATCTAAGGTCCAGTAGTTTCCCTTCCCTGGTGGAAAACAGGGGGCACAAGAGAGAAAGTCAACTTTTGTGACAGCAAGCCCTGCTGCTGACAGATAAGCAGCATCCATGTCTTGTCCAACTGGCGCAGAACCCACATCTCTCCTGCACCTGTTCCTCCTCCCTCTGTCATCCAGTACATGGATCCAAAACTGTCTCCAGGACATTTCCACCTCCTTCCCTCCAACGCTCAAGTGAACCTTAAGGCCATAGAAGAGGAAGATCTCCCCATCCCAAAGCATAAACAGATCTGCACCTCTACCTCCGACCTGGCTAAAGAGAATGTGAAGAGGAGCTCCCTTTCTCTGGCTGCCTCATAGAAGCTGTGGCACTTACAGCCATCTCAGCAAAGGGTGACAAGGCAATGTCCAGGCCATGGCTCATAGAGAAGCTGATGGAGAGGCAGGCTGGCACACAGAGGGGACAGCAGGCCAGCAGCACTGAGCTGCGGGGGCTGCAGACAAGCTGCCCCTCGAACTGGCATTGGTGCGAGGTGCTGTGGTGGCATCAGCTGTCCCCACTCGCCTCCTGCCCATGGCCGGGACGGGCGCAGTGACCTCACAACGTTCCGAGCGGCCCCGGCCCGGCACGTCCCGGCCCCGCCGGGCCGCACCAGCGCTGCCCGGGCGCGCCTCCGCCCACTCCCGGGCACCGGCCGTGCCCCGGGGCCGGCCCGGGCAGCGGCGGGCAGGGAGGCGAGCCGGGAATGACGGGCCGAGGGAGACGGGCCTNCCCATCTACACCTCCCGCGGGGCAGCGCCGGGCTGGGGCGAACGGGGACGGTCACATCACAGCGCCCGGGTCAGGGGACGGGGGAGCGCGGTCTCCTCACTGCGCTGGCCCCGAGGGGAAGGGGAGCGCGGTCTCATCACCGCATCCGACTAGAAGGGATGGAGAAACGCGGTCTCATCACTGCGCTGGCCCTGAGGGGACGGGGAGCGCGGTGTCAGATCAGCGCCGGACTAGAAGGGGACAGGGGACCCGGCGGCCACGGGGACGCTGCCGTCCCTCTCTCACGGCGGTGNGATGATATCGCGTATGCGAGTTTACAGCTGCTTGTCGATTGCCTTTTGTTTGGTTGGGCATAACTAGTTTATCTGCTCTCATGTTTCCTTCACCCAAGCCTTGATGAAGCAGTCGTTGAGGCTGAGGTTGTGGCGGATGCTGTTCTGCCACCCGGCCTTGCTGCGCTTGTAGAAGGGGAAGTTCTCGGCCACGTACTGGTAGATGTGGCTGAGGGTGAGCTTCCTCTCGGGCGCGCTCTGGATGGCCATGGCGATCAGCGCCGAGTACGAGTAGGGCGGCCGCACCAGCTTCAGCAGCTCCTCCTGGCTGGCCACGCTCAGCCAGCTCAGCTCCGCGCCGCCCGCCGACGGCGACCCGGGCGCCG
>VYXF01004469.1:94655-113129 GCA_013397295.1 Polioptila caerulea | reverse complement strand
GGGGCAAGGCCGGGCTCCGAGAGAGGCGATGGGGGAGGGACCCGCGGGGGAGCTGCGGGAGGCGCCAGGGATTTGGCTCCCGGCAGCGCGGGGGCAGCATCCCCGAGCCGGACCCACCCCCCGTGCTGTGCCCGTTCTCCCCCTTCCCGACCTGGGGGTCTCTCCCGGCTCTGCCCGGTCGCCCCCGCACCGGCCGCCCCCTCCCTGGAGCTGTCCGCGCTGTCCCGGCGCTCGGGAATGCCGTCCTGCTTTCCCACGGATGCGATCGTTCCCGATCCCTTCAGCCCGACGTTGAGGTCGGAGGGGGATGAGCATCGCTTCGGTTCCCCCGACGGGAACGCCAAGGGAAGAATTCGCTTAAACTCTGTTCTTGAAGTGTAGTTTTGCCGCCCGTCTCCCAACAGCCGGGGCTGAGATCGCAGTTCATTAGCTGTGGATAAGGAATTGCTTTGGAAATGGAATTGCCCGAAATTAAACAAACAACACCGGCATCTTCGCTCGTACCACGGGTGGGATGGGCTGGAGGGCGCGGGGCGAGATTTAGTGAATGAATAAAAGTTATTTTCGCCTAAGTGCTCCGGGGCAGCCTGACGGAAAGCGCATCCTTTTGCAGAGAAAAAGCTCTGGGTGTTCATAACGATCCCGACCCGGGATCGGCGGCTCCGGCAAAATCTTCTGGTCCGGGGCAAAGCACACGTGTAAAAACAAAAATACGGTCAATGGTGCGGGAGGATTTAGAGACTTTGTCTAAATACCAGGTACATGATATGTACATTTCATACCCCATTCTTATATGGAGTTTTTATTCAGTTTTCTGCTGGAAAAAATGCCAAAAAATGCCCTTTCCTGGCGTATACACGAAGCGCTCTCTGCAAGCGCCGGGTGTTTTGGTCTGACAACAGGATTTGGGACAGAGAGGAGCTTTTGGGAAAAGTCTTTGCGTTTTATGTCTTCCATAAAATAGTTATAAAAGCACGCGTAAACCAGTGAAGCTTTCCCAAGCTGACTCCAATCCCAAATTTTCATTCCCTGTGGGATTTGAGTACAGCTATACAATAGCCGAAGGATTTTCAACTTTGTATTTCGTTTTAAAAGAAGTGAATAAACGTTCTTGAGACAGAGAATAACTTAAAAGTGACTTGGTTAAATAATTAGGATTAGGGTTTTCTCCTTTAATAATAAAAAGAGGTGTTTGTGGGGTTGTTGGATTTTTTTTGTTTTTGTTTTCTTGGATTTGTGTGTGTGTGCATGTGTGCTGTTTTCCTGTTGTTATTTTGTTGCCGTCACTGTTGCTTTTGCTTATTTTATTTTGCGTCCCTTGGGGAAAAAGCTTCCCGTGTGTATTTGAATACCCAGAACAACAGGAGAAAAGTTTACATTACGTTTCACAAGGTGCCTTTTCCCTTCTGCGCTTCCTTCTCTTTAAGATTTATAACAGCTCCTCGTCTTTTTTAGAGCAGGGTCGCGCTGGAAAATGCCGGTTTGAAGTCTGGCGGGACAACAGGTATCCAAACCAAGCAGTTTAAGGGGAAATAACAGCTAGAAAGTACATTTAGAGGACAAGAAACAGGTAGACTTTTAAAAAGCCATTTCCCTCTGAGTCTGAAGAGCTAAGCCGAAAATACTATTCTCTAAAATTAAAACAAATCTGTGTTTATCCATTTGGCCAAAACCTTCGCGATCGTTGCAGGAGGGAGAGGAGCAGTCAGTGGCATCGCCGTATCGCTCGAAATTGAGGTTTGTGCTCCAGGGATTTGATGTTTTTTGGGCAAAGGCAGAGCCATCTAGAGGAACAGCCCGGCTATGGCGAGGCAGGGTAGGCAGTTCACCTCACAGGCATGGGGTGCTGCCTTTGAGCTTCCCTTAGCTGTTTTCTCTGCCTTCAACAAAGGAAACGGGTTAGAAAATAACGCTGAATTAGCTCTAATAGAAATGCGTGTCCTCAGAAAACTCCAGCTTGCTTTACCAATAGTAAGGAATGGAAAACAAAAATAGCTTTAGAGAGGTTATTACATAGCTGGGATGGCATGGATACGCAAACCAACACTTAATTTAAAGAGTGGAAAGAATAAAGCTTTGATGGTGTGACTGCTGTAAAAACATTTAATTTTCTTAATGCATTTATCCTGCAAGTAGCATGCAGTGTTGCCTCAAAACATCATCAGCTCTCAGTACAGACCTGTTGCTGCTCCCTTCTGCCAAGGCATGAGGAGAGCATGAAGAGATCCAGCACTCTGCCTCTCTGCTTTCTAAGTGCTGCCTTTTCTCCAAAGAGCTCTGGGAGACATTTGCCTTGCAGAAACACATCGGGGAGCTGGCAAGGGATGACGAAACACAAAACTGAAATCAGTTTCAAGGTAAGAGTCTGAGGCTACTGTCCATCCATGGGAGCAGATTTGGGGCTGGGTTTCAGCAGCTTTGTTGGCTCTGTGAGTGGGCAGTGAGGTGTGCTGGGTAGAGGAGCCCGTGGCACCTCGGGTTGGGCTGAGCTGTATCCCCAGCCAGCTGGGATGAAGTGCAAACCTCTCCAGCCAGCTGCCTTGGAAAGTGTTTCACGGCTTCCCAAGTGCTGCAGGAGAGCAAGATCCTCCTCATGCTTGCCTGGTGCTGTGCCTGTCCTTGTCATGCAGGCAGCAAGCACTTTTCCCCTGCAGGAAGACACTGGCTATGCCTCTGAGGCCCTGCTCCTCTGAACATGTAGATACAGGCTCCACTTTCCTGCTGTGGATCTCAGGTGTGTGTGCAGCTGAACACAGAAACCTGAAAATGCTTCAGACATGAGTGCCCAGCCCAGCAGTGGGAACAGATACCTGCACCCACATGGACCTGTCTCCATTCCCCAAGGATGCTGAGCTCCAGGCACAGAGTGTGTGTTGGGGGAACACAATAGCTCATATTGGCTTCTCTTGGCTTTACCAGGAGGATAGAGAAACCAGGATCCCTTCAACCGCTCCAGATTTCTGCAGGTTTGTTTTGTTTTGGCTGCATTTGCAATTAAGTCTTGCTTTTTTCCCAGGGCTGGCAAGAAGCAAGGTGATAACTCTGTGGTCCACATAAAATCTGCTCAGTAAAAATTCTTTTATGTCTTTCTCCAGAGTGATCAGTGAAATTGGGAATGAGTTCTTCATCCTCAGAGGCAAGATGGAAAAATTATCTTTTCTCTTGAAGTATTCCAGTGTCTCCACCCTCAAGAACAGTAAAGAATTGACTAAGAGTAGCTCAAATTAAATTTAAGATCTTGTATCCCTCCCTTCCTTAGAGCCAAGCATATTCTTCCCTATTCCTCCCTACTAATATGCCATAAGAACATCTCTTTTTTTTCACTCACCCCCTGATTTGTCCTGCAAGTGGCTGACAGGGAATATCTGATGGTGTGCAATAGATGTTTCACTGCTGTGAATTTGGGAAGGGTGTTCTGTGTACATGTACCCAGGTTAAAGTAATTTCTATCCCTTACCTATGGAGAATCATGTGTATTCCTTCCTCTCTGTATCTAGTCATCTACTGGACTGAAGTTCTGGCGACCTAATTTTGCCAGCTTAGAAGGTTTTCAAACCTTCTCTTGATTTTTCAGACTCTACAATGTTTCCTGGGGATGTTCAGGCTATCAGCAGCAGGCTTGAGTTGGTTTTGAGCTCTTAGTCTCTGTTAAACTCTGCGGGCTGAAAACTGAGGGTTAACATTTTGGATTATTTATATTAATGTTTGTATTATTATTTGGATAATAATAATATATTTATATATAATTATTTGGAAAATTTATATTAATGTTTCCTCAGTGCAATATTTATATTAATGTTTTCTCAGTGCAGTTCTAGGCTTCTGAGTGTCATGGAGCCCCTGGACTTGGCCACAAAGAAAGGAACGAATCAGAGTTTGCCACAAGCTGTAGTTGCTGCAGCACTTTAGGCTGCTGGGAGCAAATATCCTGCCTGAAAGGAGCAGTGTCTGCTCTGTGTCCACTTCTTGCTGTTTTTTTATGGCTGCTGTGCTGGCACAAGTGTTTCTGTGGCTGACTAATCTGGTTTGGGAAGAACACTCTCTTCCCAATCCTTTTTTCCCCCCTTTTTACTTATCCCCTCAGGTTAGCTTTAGCCTGGGCCTGCCTAGCCCCTTCCTGAGTGAGAGCTTGTTAGCCACTGATTAGCTGAAGTTTTGATAAAAGCTTCATTGTTTGTAACCCCTGTAAACCACCCGGAGCTGTGCTCCTAATAAAAGTGGGATTAAACAGACACCTTGGGAGTGAGACAGTTGCAAGTGGGAATTTCAGAGTTTTGGGGGATTGAGGGATGTGGCCAGGCTTCAGTAACTCTGTGCCTCAGAAGTGATTTTACCAAAACTGGGAAGGAAGCCTGACTTTTGTGTTTTGGGGGGAAAAGGAACCTGGTGGGAGACAGAAGGAAGTCACCTGTCTGTGGCTGGATTAAGCACACGCTCCAGGGGTTTGGAAACACATTTGCAGGAGTTCTCAGCACCCTGCATTCCTCCAGCTTAGGAATCTTAGCCATCTCCTCAGGCTTAGGATTCATAAAAAGCGTTTTAAAGTTCTCACTCTGATCACACGAATTTAATCCTTCCTCATTTTATTTTTGCAACACTAAAAAAGTCCACTTGGCAATGACATGTGCCTGACTTGGTACAATTGGGTTGTGTCTTTTCTGGGAGGAATGTCAAGCAAGGGGCTTCTTCCCTCCTGCCTAAAGCAAGAAGTTAACCTGGGCTGAAATAAAGTATCTTGGTGCTTTTTAAATGGTTTTTGTGTGTAATGGAATATTTGAAATATAGCTCAGGCTGGTTATCCTATAGTGATCACTCCTATAGGGTAAGGTAAAGGCCAAAATCTTTTGGTCCTAGTCAATCTGAATAAGCCACCTCCACTCTGGAACGAGTAATAGAAACAGAAAAACAAAAATTTATGGTCATCTAAGTTAAAAATAATTGAAACTATTAGTAGATAAAGGCAGTGGCTGCCATCACCACCACCACCACAAGGAAATGGAGGAGTATTAAATTAGTATTTCTTTTCCATGTTTGTCTGGGGCAGAAAAAATCAGATAGTATGTTAGTTTCAGGTGCTGGTGAAAGAGTATTTTGGGCTCCATTGATAACTAGGGATTATGTTAAATAGCAACTACAAAAATGAAATATTTTATGATCAGCCAGTCCTGGTAATTCACAGCCAGGGGTTTCAGAACCCTCTGAGCCAGGAACATATTGTGTGGGCCATTGATGCTGGCTTTTCATTTTGGGACACTGGGAAGACTTTAGAGTGCTAAGAAAGCTGATATTGGCTCATTGTCTGAAAGCTTTGGACAGATGATTTAGTGGTGCTCAGACTATCAGCCCTTCACTCTTAAAGGCAAGAAATGTATGGGTGAATCTCTTAATTAATTAGAGGGATGAAGTTTTTTATCATCCAGTTAAATACAATACAAATACCCTATGGGATTTAAACTAAAACTGAGACCAAGTTTGTGAGCAGATACCACCACACAATGTGCAGCTACGCCTTGAAGCTTCTCAAGAGACTCTCTTTAATTACTTACAGGAAGGGAATATTGTGGGTGATTTGTTTGGAGTCTGTAAATATCTGTGCAAGAGCTGGAGCTTGAGGATAAAGGACAAAGTCAGAGCAGGAATCAGGGGCCAGAACTGTAGTAGGACACAGAGAAGGGGCTCAATTCACACAGAGATAGCTAAGGAGGGGCTCTGGTCACACCGACACCGCTGGCCACAGTGACACTATAAAGGCTGCTGTAAATAAACATTTTGAAGTCTGTTCACTCTTCTTGGCTATTTGGTGCCTCCAACTTGGTCACTGTCTGATGAGGGGAAGTGGTCCAGCAAAAGGATTGCTGCTAATGGAAGCTCTGGCCAGCAGAGACAGGAGTCTGAGATCAGTTTGGGTAAAATCTCACCGCTATTGAGCCAGTTAAAGATGTTCCAGCATAATCCTGTGTGCCTTTGAAAATCAGGTGGACAGACAAGGGAGTGACACTGCACAGAAAAACCTTGTTTTAAGGCAGTGATGCAAGACACAAGAGAGGCATCGTCAGGAATCACACTCATAAAAAAACCCAAACCTGGTAAACTCAAGATTTGTCACCTTCCAGAAATTAGCCCTTCTGTTCAGGGCTGTGGACCCAGTTCCCTGTTGCTCACAGCTCTATGGGCTCCTAGGACTGATGCTGAGGAAGAACTTCCTTGATTCTTTGGAAGAATTTCAGGTGATTTTGCTACCAGTCAAGGTGTGCCTAAGCCTGACCTTGGGAGTAAACCACTCATGTTCCCAGTGAGTGACATTTGTGACCGACTGGCACATGTCAAAAACTGGTAAAGGCAATGCAAACCAGGGCAGAGATGGCAAGGGCCTGCAGGCTCTCATGAGGCTCTACAGGCTCTACACAAACAAAAAGAAGTGCAAGTGCCAAAACTAAACAGACAGCGGAGCTGAAAAGCTTTGATTGGCACTTAGGAAGACCAAAATTAGCAAGGAGAGCGAGAGCAAGGCCTGGGTTTCCCCTGTGGTCCTCTGCATTAATGTTGAAGACATCTCCCTGCTTTCAAAGAAAGACAGGCTGAAGAGATGGGGGAAATATTAATGGGGTTTTTAAAGATGACCCATCAAGAGATTTAGAGATTCTCAGATTTAGATTATAATGCTTCAGAAGCAGGCTGGCAAGAAGATCTAGCAAAGGTGCAAAGAAGACTGAGAGAATTGGGATTGTTTGGCCTGGAGAAGAGAAGGCTCGGAGGTGACCTTATTGCAGCCTTTCAGTACCTGAAGGGAGCCTACAGGAAAGCTGGAGAGGGACTTTTTACCAGGGCATGTCATGACAGGACAAGGGGGAATGGCTTTAAACTGGCAGGAGGCAGGTTTGGATTGGATATTAGGAAGAAATCCTTTGTGAGGGTGGTAGGCTCTGGTACAGGTTGACTGGAAAACCTGCCTTATCCCTAGAAGTGTTTGAGTTCAGTTTGGATGGGACTGAGAACAATCAGGTCTAGAAGAAAATGTCCTTGCCCATGCTAGGGGTGTTGGATGATCTTTAGGGTTCCTTCCAACCCAAACCATTCTGTAATTCTTTTAAAGGTCAGAGGACTGAAGAATTCTGAGGGACTGAGAATGTATTGATGTGGCTGTGGCATGGGTCACTGGCCCAACCAGGCACCTGTGTGTTATCAGGAAAGAAAAGATCCCTCAAACAGGAAAAGGGTTCCTAGAAGGTGAGTTCCCACAAGGGACCTTCCAAGCGTTGTGTTTCCTGATACCCAAGGAAATTCCTCACTGTGCTCCTTGCTGGAGGAGTCAGAAGGTAGATTCATTTCCACAAAGCAGGAGGGACAGTACAGCAAAACCAGTGCAAGAGGCTGATCCCTGGCAAGTTCAGAGATATCAAGAAGCACTTCACCTCTTCAGTTGCACAATTTCAAAAAGTAATTTGACCTGGTGTGTTGCAATAGGTGTGTGCAGTGTCCTAGGGCTATATGATATGTGCAAGAGGCTGCTGAAGAACATGATGAAGAGGTGAGGTCAGCAGTGCTGGTCAAGAACAAGCTGAACAACTGGTTCAACACAACGACTGGTAGCAGACAGGGTGACTTGATAATTCACTGTAACTTCTGGAGCTGCCTGTAGAAAGCGACGGATGGAGTGAGAGTCACCAAAGACTTTGGGCAAAGACAGAAGATCAAAAACCTGAAGATGATGACATCTCCAGTGGTGGTGCTGGTTCATCAGACTTGCAGAGTCAGGTTGCTGTGTCCCGTGATGAATGATGCAGATCAAATGTTGGCAGGAGCCAGGCAAAGACCAGGAGGAAAGGGAGAAAGGATGAGAACTACACGGACAGGCAGCAGCCAGGTGGACAAGATGGACAGCCCCGTTTTCTGAGACACTTTACCACACAGGCCAGCAGCAGATCCCTCCCAGAGATCTGAAGGAGCATGTAGCTGGCACATGTGGGCGTAGATCAAATGAAATGGCTGTGAAAACACACAGAAAAATTATGGAAGCGAAAAATCAGGGTACTCAGTTGGTCCTTGTCCTTGCTTTGTGTGCAAAGAGATGAATGGTTGGGAAGGCGAAAAAAAAAAGACAGCTGGTGTTTGCAATGAATTGTCACTGATTTTGGGGGTGTGCCAGGACTGGGACAGTCAGCAGGAGGATGTGCAAAAGTCATCTCTGTGAGGAAACTCTGACTGCTGCATGGATGGATAATCTCTTTGAACATGTTCTCTTTTCTGGTAAAGGGAAGAGGATTAATATTCAGATGTTGACAGAAATGAGTTTATTGCTTTTCATTTGGATTTTTTGTTGTTAGTTTACAATTTTCTCGAAAGAGGTGTGGGCCCTTATGCCCTGCATTTGCACCTGCCTCTTAATACTCCCCCACAGACCCTTTGGGTCCACAGTCTCTGGATGGAAGGGGTAGAGGACATAAAAAAAGGAACCTGTACTTGCTGAGCACAGAGGAACACTTGGGAATGATTTGTAACTGCCCTTTATGGTCATTAGTCTGAGGGACAAAAAATAAAGGGCAAATGTCTCTGAAAATGGAGATGACAAAGATGAGGGAACTGGGAGGGAAAAGGGACAAAGAGCAGATTTTTGTATGCAGCAGTTCCAGTTCATCCCTGAGCAGTGAGGCCAATTTGAGTTTCCAAACATGGGACTTGTGTCACCAGGTCACTCTAATGGGCCAGGCAGACAGAGCCCTGACAGACAGCAACCAACACCAAGTGTGTGGAAGAGGCAAAACCAAATTTCCACACTCTCTTCTTGACAAGGAGAGTGTAACCTGGCTCTTTAGAAGTCAAGAGATTCCTGCAGAGCAGTGAATTCACATTGCATAGTCCCAAAGTTTTGGATGGGGTCCCTTAGGAAAAAAAAAAAAATGTTCAGGATGGAGAGAACCAGATGATTTAATCTGGGTTGTAGGAAGGGTGAGTGAGATAGAGGTGATTGAGCAGCATCAAAGGGTGACAATCAATTTGAATTTCCCCAGAAGTGATGTTGATGCCTGTGTTGCTTCTCCCCGTGTTTTTTCTTTAATTAAATACTGAATGTTCCATTAGTAGTTGGAATAACATGCTGTTCTTGGGGAAAAGAAAACCCAAGTAATCCCTTTATCTGCTAAAATAGATGATTTCTAGTAGATTAAACAATGGCCTTTCAGCTACCAGAGCATAGTTCAGGCCATAATTGAAGTCCTCTCCTTGGCCTCTCCTCGGTCCCTCGCAGCCAGCAGCCCGTGGAGCCCCATCATCAGAGATAACCTCAGTGACTCTTGTCTGCAGTGAGTGTTTCTCCAGATGAGGAGATTAGTCAGAGATAAAGCATATTACCTGAAAATAATAAGTGATTACAGTCCCGGACTGTCTCTCCACATTCATTTCATGCTGGTTAACCCTTGCAAAACTGGCTGCTGGATGGGTTTAGGTCTTTAAAGAGGAGGGAGGGTGAAGGAAGGTTTCCAGTGCCTGAGTGGAAAAGGAGAAATTTCACCCTTTGTTGTCTCTTTCATTGTCTGGGTGGGGATTTCTGGGAATGGCAGGAGGCCTGGCTGCAGCCCACAGTCCGTGGAGGAGTTGGAGCTGTGCCTTGTGGGGTTTTTGTGTGATGCCATCACCCCCTCCTCCCTGTGCTGGTCAGCTGGAAGCTGTGAGGGCTTAAAACTCCCTTGCAAGTCATCTTCCATTTATCTGGCAGCAGCACAGGAGAACATTGGATGCCCAGGACAGACTCAGTGGCTGTATTTCCACTGCTGCATTGAGCAGGCCTGTGCCAAGGGCCCAGGCAGTGACCTGCAGTAGTCAGTGCTGTCCAGTTATTTGCAGGAACCAGGCATGTTTTGGGATTTACAACACTCTCCCATCCCCAGGCGTGGCTCAGAGTCTATAAATTTCTCCAGTGGGCAGTTTGCATGGATCCAGTCTGTTACTGGGAGTGCTGGTTGGGCTGTGTGCCTGTGAGCTCAGAACACAGAACAGTGCCTGGCATTTTTTCAAGCATGGATCTTGCTACTCCAACTTGACACAAAACCATTTTATAGCTTCTCAATTCACTGAACAGCAAGAGGTCCAGAGAAATACAAAAACCTTGCACGGTTTTTATAGCAAATTTTCAACATGTCTAGAAGGAAAAAAATATAATATGGTAGTTTTCTAGAAATTCAAGTTGGTTGCCTAGGGAGAATGCAGAGAAGAAATGTAAAAGAAAAAAGTGGGGAAATGCCTTGAAATCTGCTAATGGGCCTCAGTGTTATTACCAGTGCTGGGAGGGAGCTCCTGTGCTACAGAGAGTGTCCTGGTGGGAAGAAAATTTCCTTGGGCTCCCTGCAAATATTACAGATGAAGTCTTGGCCCCGTTCAAGTCACTGGGAGTTTTGTGAGCAACTTCATTAGCACCACAGCCATTTCATTCATAAAAGGCTCCTTCCCAGCTCCTGTGCCATTACAGCATCCCCTGTCTGTCATCAGGCTGGTCTCCCTGAGTGAGGGGAGAGCAGGTTCATCCTTCTTCCTCTAAATGCTTCATCAGCCGCTCCCTTGAAAACTGTAAATAAAGGCCGCTGGGGATAGCTTTTCTGCTTGACCCCTCACCTGAAATGAAAATAAAGGTGACTGAATTTCATCCTGACGTGGAGCTCCTTCCCAGGCTGGTTCTTTCCCGTGGCTGTTGACAGTTACCTGCCAAGCCCCATGGTTACCTTTGATTTTGCCGTAATGACATCTCCGTGCTTAGGATGGCTCTGGGACTGTAATCCCCTCAGCAGCCTTAACCAATTTATGGGGTAACCTGAGACCAGGCTCTCCCTTCCCCGTGATTTTTCCACTTGTTAACACTCACTGAAGGCATCAACAAACTAAATGCAGAGGGTTTATTTTGTTGCATGCCCAGGGTTGGCGAATATCTGCATTCACACCTGATATGAATCTTGGCCTTCAGAAAGGTGCTGCGTGTTCTTGCCACATGAAAATGGCACAGTGTTTTATTTCCCCAAAGTGTGCTGCTAAAACAAATGTTTTGTTGGCAAAACCCAGGCAACGCTCCAAGGAGCAGTTAAGAGCAGAAGTGGGGATTCAGCAAAGTGGGATTTATCCACAGTTTTGCCACAGATTTTCTGTGTGATCTGTAGCTTGCTTTGTCTCAAAGTGCTTCATCTTTAAAATCCTCCCAATCAAAGTCTTGACGTGTCTCACGTCTTTAGACTGTAAGCTTTTCAGGGACAAAGCTTTTTTATTTGCATAGCAGCTTTTACAACAAGACCCTGATCTCCAGGGCACATACCTGTGCACGTGTAATAGAGTTTTAAAAGAGAAGGCTCAACATCATCACAGTGAATGATCCTGGCATTAGGGGAGGATGCAAGTCCTGCTCCCTGCTCCATGATCCCTGCTTTCTGCTCCCTAACCTGCATCATTTGGCTTTTCTAAAGGAAATCTTAGGGCAGATGATTTACACGGCAACGGAAGTAGAAGGAGGATCCCTGGGGAAAGCAAACACTTGAGATTTCAAGGTGGGATGGCTTTGGTGGCACACTTCTCCACTGGCCATCTGATCCAGGAGGTGCCCGCTTCCTAAGCACAGATCAAAGACAAAAGGTGACTTCTGAAATGACATGTAGCCACCTCTTGCATTGCTTAAATTCTCTCCTCCTGCTTCTGTTTGATCTCACTTTACTTTTCCTGTCACTGGAAGCAGGTGGTTTCTTTATTCTCCCCGACAAGTTTAGATCAGCTGAACAGCTCTAATGGCTGCAGTGAGAGAATCTCCCAGTGGCATAGCCAGCCTAAACCTTGGAGCAGTCAGAGGAAAAGCTCCTCTTTGCTGTAGTCAGGCGTGGATGAGCAGACTCAGAGTGGTCATTGTCCTGCCAGACTTGCCTTTAAGAAGCAGACGTGGTTGTAATGTGAGGTGACACTCAAGGAAAGCCCAGGAGCTCCTCCAGGCCTGTGGGCATACACCTGGAGGGTTTTCATGATGTGCTAAAGATGCACATTTTCTCTTTATGTCTTGTTAGCAGAGTCTCATGCTTGTTTCTCCGGGCTCTTAGCTCCACAGGGTGGCTCTGCTGGTGAAAATGTCCAGCTCAGACCATGAGATCTGGTCTGTGATCCCAAGTGACAGGCATAAGCCAAGCCAATGTCATACTGTAACCAGAGTTACATTAGATCAAGAGACTCCCGAGACTTGGGTCACTTGTGTGTGCTGCTCTGAGTTTTGTCTGTTTTTCCTATTTCTCTGTAACGCTGCTCTGCTTTACTCGTGTGAGCCTGTCTCTAATTTTAACCTGCTTCTTCCAAGGAGAAAGAGAAGCAGAATTTACCTAACAGGCAAGCTCTTAACAAAGCCTCGGATACCTGATACACATAATGGTCCCAGAGGCATGTTTACTTTGGACTGAGTGAGTGAGTGAAAACCATTTTGGAAGGACTTTTTCACCTCCAGCAACTTAACCTAACGAGGAGAAAAGTGATGTGGTTAAAGGGCTGTTTAAACAACGGCATTAGGGAGCAGATTTAGGCTCTCTGACAATGCCTATATGTATTTGCCTTACACAGGTGCATAAATATGCCATGATTTATATCACAGGACATATCACATAGGCAGGGATGAGATTTAAACCATCCTCTGCTGATGGATGATTTTTGGGGGATTATCCGGGACAAACGATTGATTGTTTTAACAGGTTACAGCTGAATTGCCCAAAGATTTGGGACACCACGACTGAGTTCACCAGCTGCCCTTGTCATCTGCACAGAGGAGTGTCTCTGCAACACGAGTTTGGCTTTGAGGGCTCAGTCCTGAAAGTGCTTTAGGTGGCTGGAAGAGAGCAACAGGGGCCTCAGATTTAGGTTGAAGGATGCTGCTTGTTTCTGCTCACAAGAAGTCATAAATATCCCACCAATTTATCAAGAAGCGAGGGGAGAAGGACGAAATAAATAACTCCATGGGAAATGTGTCCATGCTGGACTGCTGCACTGCCACAAAAGTTCATGTTTTTACACCCAAATGGGTGGCTGACCTCCTGCTGACAGAACGGGCTGTCAACACTCGTCCCTTGAAGAAGAGTCCCCTCTTTGCACTTTGTCTCCTGAATGGAGATTCCCAGATTACACCCTGCCTCCTCCACGCACTGGGGGTCCTGCTTACCCATCACTTCCCTCTTTCAACATCCTCATGGGGGCAATGAATCTTATTCCTGGCCCAAGGAGCACTTGTCAGGGGCTGGGTTGACAGGGAGGTATGTCTTCCTCAGCCGTGTTTTTGTGCATGGAATTGTTAATAGCTGAGGTGAGATGGTTCCCCCAAATCCTGCCAATGCCCAGTGCCTTGCACAAGGGCAGTACAGACATACAGAGAACTCTTGTGTTTCAAAGGTGGAAAAAGACAGCAAAAGTGGTAAGTTAGGGCCAAACTGAGGTGAAATTTATCTGTGCATCGTGTTCTATATGCAACTGCAGCCTTACTGAGACTACAAGATTGACTTTCCAGGGTTATGTAGGTACCTCTGAACCCAGGGGGAATGACCAGCAGGATGCCAGGAAGGATCTGCACAGGTCAGGTACACAAATCTCATTGTTTTACACTATAGTTGAGGCCCTTGACTCTAACTTAAACTCTTCCTATGTGATTTTAAAGAGTCTGGGCTCAGCTATCACACATTTGGGCCCACTGGCAAATTCTCCTAAGGTGCTACTCAAACACATCAATGTCTGCCTTTGACTTTCTGGTCCTGGCTGATGTGTACTTTGCTTTTGTACATGCATGTAGCACAATGTGGAGAGGCCAAAAGCAGCAGCACCCTCTGAACTCCTTCCTGGGTGTCTGGAGTTGTCATTGCCTTGAGAAATGGGGGCACTGCCATTCAGGTGAATGGTTTAAGCTCCTGACTCTGGGAATCTGGAGTATTGTGAAAATAAACCAATTATTTAAGAGTAATTTTAAGAGCATTTTCCTCCTGCAGGTGTTTGTTTAGTCTTCAGCACTATCTTCTGTCTCAGGGATGTGCAGAAGAGAGCAGCCATGAAGGGCACAGCTTTCTCCACATCTGCATTAGCAAGGAGGAGGCAAATGAGTTCTCTTGGAGGCAGAGGAAAGAGAGAGCTGAGAGTTTGGTTCCTATCCACTTCTAATTGGGATTATGCTGGCAACTATCAGCCCCAACTATCTTTTGATATTTGGGAAGAAGAAATGGGAAACTGAACAGTGATAGTTCAGACTGCTCCTGCAAAAACTATTCTGGCAAAATGCCTTTTAATTTCATGTGAGCTGTGCCTGAGAGAAGACGGAAGGATCAAGCTATCATCAAGGAAGATTAGGATTTGGAGCCAGGTTTTGGAAATTGTCTCCTATCTCTGTAATGAATCAGACACCTTAGGTTAAATTCGGATCCTACTGAATAAGCATTTTCCTTTTTTGTGTTTACCAGGGCCAGGATTTCACCCCTAATTTTAAATATTCCCAAACACTGCTGTGCCTGTAGCTTGGAGCTGGTTACCAATGTTACATACTGAAATTGTATCTCATTTATATTATCCTTGTAGGACCTGATTTTGCTCCCCATTATGGGGGTTCCAATGCTGAGTTCAAGATGATGGGACTGTCCTTTTTTTTTTTATTCTGTGTTATAGAATAATGATATTTTAAAAGTTATTCTTCTTAATTTTTATTATTCCTGGTAATTCTAGATTGCAGGCTTGGTTTCATTTACATCAGAAAAAGGATCCATTTTCTCTGGAAGGAAGACACTCTCAAGGGCTTACTGATATTTGTGTGTTTGACTTTAAGGCAGAAGTTTGTTCCTAATTAATTGAATAAGTGCTTTAATCCCTGGCCTGAGGGCTTCCCATAGAGCATTAGCTGTATTAAGAAGGAAATGGAGTGTAATCCCTTTAATATAAGCACAGGAGAACATGAGAGTTTCACATTTCTGGAAATAGTTTCTTTACTTGTTGTGTTATTTATTCTAATATTAATTTGCATAAAATGCAGTGAGGACAAAGGGCTTCTCCTCTTTCCTGACACCAGTGCAGAGCTGTCAGCAGCACAGCACCCTTGCCAGAGCATCCTTGGGCTCCAGTTGCACACTGGAACCTAACAGTTCTGCAGAGAGATATAACCCATGGAATTCAGCTCATTCCAGTGGTGCCTGTGAACACAGGTCCATGACTGGCTCTCCTCCTGGAGCTGAGATCTCACCTTCCTGCCTCATCACCAGCATTCACTATTATTTGCATCCCTGTAGTGGCAGAGAATCTAATTTCTGAACCAATGGCTGCACTAGGCTCATGTGCAGCTACAGAAACTGGATTCTGGGATGAGATTCAGCTCACCAAACCCAGGTTTCTGGATTTATTTCAGCCCCCCTTATGTACCTGCATTGGTTACATGAATTGTCCTAAATGAGCCAGGTAGGATCAGCTCAGAGGGAGATATTCTGCTTGTGTACACCCAAAATAAGACAAGATCAGTCTTTTGGCGAAATGCATCCAAACCTGATCATGGCTTGGTGTTTTTTAAAGACTAAATACTGCTCTGTGTATCTGGTGGGGTGTTCCTCTCTATTCATGGGACAGAGGACTCCATTTGAGCATCCCCTGAAGCCTCATCAGAAGAGAATGGCAGCATCTGAAGGGGACAGTTCAGGTGTCCTCAGCCACCCTCTGAGTCCAAGTGGAGATCCCTGCCTGCCCTAACTCTGCAGTGTTCCCCATCCTTCCATGCAGGGAGGCAAGGATGTTGTTTCCTTCAGCTCAGCACATCCACAAAGGAATGTCCTTTTTTCTCAGGTGCCCCACCTTTTGCTCACTTCTTCAGCAGGATTTGGAGGGGTGCTTCACAAAGGGCAGGCTTTGTCCCTGTCCTGGCCACATGCCCCCAGCATGGCTGGCTGCAGCTGAAAGAACGGGTGACAGCTCCCCAGCATGATTGCTGGGTGCTTTTGCCTCCAAGAAACAACACCAACCCCCTCAGGCTCCCCTTCCTGCACCAAGGCCTCCAGGGTTCTGAGGTTCAGTGGTGTCACAATGGAGTTTTCCCTTGACCCTGGAGACACAGTGACCACACAGGCATTGTTGGATGCCATCACTGATGTTCCCTGTCCCAGGTTATCCCAGGAGGGGTAACACCTGTTCACCCTCTGGGTGATTTTGGGATTGCTGGTGCTGGGATGCCTCCATCTCGTCCCTTCTGTGTTCCAACAGACTGCATCCCCTGAGGTGTCCATCTCCACACAGCCTGGCTGGGTATTTTTTACTTTGCTGAAGTTGGCTGAAATCAGTCACTCTCTGCCAATTTGAGTATTTCAGCCCCATCTGAATCCCCTTCCTCCCTCCAGTAGCCAGCTTCTGGTCTCCAGTTCCCTTATCCTTTGAGGAGGGATGGAGGAGAAGACCTGGACTGCTGGTTTTTAACTGAGTGATTTCTCTGGTCCAGGTTCCTAGCTCACCATGGACATAATTAGGGATGCAAATCCATGGAAGGTGAAGTACACACTGGACTCTCATCCATCACCCCTTCAGTAATGGGTTTGGCTGGGTCTGCTGGTATGGGAAAATAATAGGAACTGGAAAAAAATTGAATTCTGCATCCTGGCCAAGGGCAAACACTGATCTGGGAAGCCCAGAGGGGGAAAAGAGGGAAATGATAGAAAAAAAGGACTGAGATTATAAAATACACCCTTGCCCAAGGTGAGTCCCTGTTGGCAAGGCACACGAAGCCCTCCCTCAGGTGCTGTGAGCTGCTGCAGTGTCCCTAATCCCAGGGACACGGCAGTGCAGCTCCTGCCTGCGCCGGCCAAGCCATCCCTGTGCAGTGAACGTGTTTGTGCAGCAGTGGAGATCACAGTAACACCTACAACCAGAGCTCAGCTCCCCCAGCCCTTGCCATGCGTTGATGAATTATCACATTTAATGCTTCAGCACAGAAGCAGCTCTGGAGCCAGCCTGGAGGATCATCTCACCAGCCTTCCCGGCTCCAGCAGAGCTCACGGGAAACGCAGAGGGATGAAACACACAGAGAGTGCTCTCTCCCTAAAATCCTCCCCCTGCCTCCAGAAATTCGCACTGCAAGGATTTCTGGTGTTAGTGCAGGTGTCACTGGCTTTATGTGCCCTGGCAGAGTTTTCCTCCATAGTTTCTCCAATGGTTTTGCAGAATGAGTATTGACATTAGCCAGCTCTTTAAATACGTGATAAGCACATAGCAAATGCTACTGAAACAGAAGATGGAAGCATGTGCTGATTTAACCTGAGTGACACAGGACCTCAGCAGCTGATCAAAGTATTTCGGCAGCTCTGTATTAGTGCTCTGCCTGGGGCCATTTGGGCACTCAGAGGAGGTTTGAGGAAGGCGAGGAGGAAGGTGTTTGTTGCAAGGGAAATCCTGGGACAAGAAGAGCCCCAAAAGAGTGTAGGACCTTCCCAGCCACCCTGCTTGGGCCTTAACTGGGCAAGGAATCGCCCTGTTGGACTGGCCCCAGACCAGCAGCTCATCCCCCCTGAGCTGTGAAGGAGCATTTTGGGTTTGTGCCACCACGTTTGAAGGTTTCCCCCGAGCCTCACTGGTTCCTGGTGTTTGCCTTCTCTCCCTTCCAGCTGCCCGCGGCACTGGACACGTACAAGAGCATCTATCAGAAGGACTACGGCTGGCACAGCGATTACCACTCACCCATCCAGGCATACGTCCCGGTACCGTGCTCTTTTCCTGCCTTGGATCCGCAGCCCAGGCTGCCAGCGCCGGTCTCAGCTGGGCTGGGGAGGGGATGGTGCCCAAGGGGCAGCAGTGGGTGATGCCTGCTCTGCTGGGACCCACCAGCGACTCCCACTGCGCCCAGATGCCCTCGGCTTGTGCCCCCATCCCTCCCGCGGGAAACCCCCCTTGCACCCTCCGGCAAAGCTGTTGGTGGGGATTGATGCTAATTACACTCATTAAGTCAGGGCACTAACGACTTCGTGCGGAGCCGGTGCCTGGGCCTTGGACTCCGCTGGCTCCCCGTGGGGCGCGCCGGGGTTGGACCCATCCCGGGGCCGCCCTTGCCGGGGAAGGATTGCGATGGGATGGAGGTGGCTCCTTGCCCTGACACGGGCTTGAGAAGACTTCTGTGGGGAGGCTGGGGTTGTTTTTTTTCTAATCTCCTTGCAGTGCGAGCAACCCCCTGAGCTATTTAATCTGATTTGCCTCGCTCCGCCTGCCCCGGCTTAATTGCTTGTGGCAGCCCGGTGGGGACAGCTGCGGTTTGCACTGGGCCACTGCGGAGAGGTGGTGGGGGGCATGCTGGGCTGCTGGAGTGCTTTGGGCTCATACGCTCACGAGAGAGGGGAAAGAAGTTGAGGCTGGGGAGGAAAAGTGGGGGGACAACAGAGAAATCACTCTGTGAGTGTGCCCGCCGGGGCAGAGGGGCTGTCTGCGGACACTGCTGCCGTCCCCGCCCGGGCAGCAGCCTGGGCAGCCCTCTCCTCTCCTCTC
>VYXF01004469.1:76026-94379 GCA_013397295.1 Polioptila caerulea | reverse complement strand
GCCTGCTGGAGCACAGTTTCCAAGCTGTGCATCTCGTTTTCTTTTTCTTTTCTCCTTCTCCTCTATTTATTTAATTTAAATTTCATTTTTGGAAGGCTGCACGCTTCCTGTGGGGATGCTGGTGTAGCTTGGGAGATAGGAAGGGAGGAAGCTCTGTCTGATTCTCTTGGGTTGCAGCTCCCTTTGGCTCCTTATTAATTCCCAAGGCCTGCCAAAGAAAGCTGTCCCACTGGGTAATGTGACAATAATGTGCTTGGGAGGCCCAGGTTTCCCTCTTGGCCCTGGTAGGATTTGTTCTTTTTTAAGAGGGTAAAACAACTGTGATGTTTTTATCTGTGAAATTTTGGGCACTAACCTATTCCCAAGGGGAAGGGGGATGTCTTGGGTTAAGGAAGAAAGCTCTGGATGGTGAGCCATCCCCACCAGGGTCTCCCAGATGTTCTTGTCCCTCTGGAGATACCTCAGGAGAAGCTCTGTGGGGAAAGCTCCCAGACACAGGTAGTTCCTGCAGCTCCGAGCCTCCACCTGCCCTACTGTCAGCCTGGCAAAGGAAAAACATTAGGGGATTGCCCTGGGAACCCTGGAGTTTGAGGGACAAACAGGAACCCACAGAGATCCAAGACAACAACAGACAAACCATGTGAGGATGGTCCTTGCTGGCCCAGCAGCCTGGAGGAGCTCACAGCAGGAGAATCCTTTCCTGAGATCCTAAAAATCATCTGGAGCTGCAGGGCGCAGCTGGAGAGGCTGGAGCCACACCAGAATCCTCTTTAGCCTTTCCCTGACCTGGAAACCTGGAGCCATTCCCTCTGCTTTTGCCAGGGCTCCCTCCCTCCCTCCCTCTGCCCACCCAGGGCCCAGCAGAGGCCCACGCTGTAAGATGGGCAGACAGAGGAAGCTGTGATGGTTCCTTTACTTCAATGAGAGCCACAGAGCTGCTCTGTGGCCTCTGTATCCCCGGGGATGCTGACCCCACCGAGGCTTTGCTGTGGGCAGGTGCTTGACGGTGCTTTGGCAACCGCCCTCCCCAGTTGCTGCCTCTCCATTCACACCAGACTTTTTTCTGCAGACACCCTCGTACCCTCCCGTTGCAGACCTACCCAAGTGCTACCTGCCAGAGATTGAGGCCTCTGACCTGTCACCAAGATGGGGGAGGAAACTGGAGATTCTCGCTGAGCCCGTGCACGACTTGTATTGTTGCCCACCCCCTCCAGCTCCCACAGCTGAAACTGAGGGTAAGCCCTGGTGCTGGCACTGCTGGTGAACAGCTGACTGGCCATGTCCAGTGGCCTGAGGGACTGTCTGCCTGGGCCTTGGCCAGCCCCCCCAGCCTTTGGTCTGTGCTGGCTGGACACACATGGATGGCAGCATCCTGATGATACTTTGGGGCTGGGCTGAGCCTGGTGAGAGTTCACACTTGGGCACAGCTCCCTGCCACCATGAATGCAGCTCCCAGGCCAGCTCAAAGCGTGGGTGTAGGGAGCTGGGGTTTTAGAAATGTCTTGGTGCATGAAGAGCCACTTCTAGCAAGGGTCTCCAAGAGTTTTATCTTCACAGCTCTGTTGGGATGGAGGGAGTTGCAGACAACCCCACACTTCAGAATTGTAGGGAGGGAAAAGGACTCTGGCTGGGTGTGAGGGGTTTGGGTGGTTCAAATGCCTTCTGCTAAGGGCACCTGTCTGACAGCAAATGTAGCAAAGGGGATGGCGGCCAGCCCTCAGCCACACAATTCAACAGCTTGCTTACATGGATTAAAATGCTCATGGAAGCGAGGAAAACAAAAAGGGTGTTCACCAAACATTGCTCAGCCATGTTCAACCACCCTAAAGCAATGGGGATTTTTCTCTGAGCTCCTGCTTGAGAGTGAAGAGGGTGTCATTGCTAAGCAGTGCTCCAGAAGCAAGCAGGAGACAGGGCCAGGGATGTCCTCTCTGTTCCCTGTGCTTCTCTCTCCCAGTGTGGGATGCCTATGTCTGGATCCTTTCATGACCAGAAAGGAGCAAAGGCACAGCCATCTCCTGTAGCTTAATGCCCCCCTGATGATGAGGTGAAGTTAGCCCTGGCAGGGTTTCTCTCTTCACTCAATAGAAGGAGAGCCTGGACAAGCAGCTCAGATGTCTCCATTTGGATCCCACTTATATCTGAGGTCTGCAAAGATCTCCTTTCCAAGCCCATCTGAAGCTGTCTTATGCGAATGACAAAAGTCCTATGGGCTTTTCCTTTCCTGCTCTCCCCTGTGTAACCCAGCAGTGCAGTTTTTCCCGCTTTCACACACAGATCTGCTGCAGAGGGGCTCCTTTTAGCACACCAGGGCAGTGTGCAGACAGCAGGCTCCTTCCACTTGCTTTGCACCAACATAAATCCTTCCCCTATTGTGTTGTGAACCACCAAAATTGATGCATCTCAGCAAAGCTCTGCTGAAGTGAGAGGGTCTCCCCTGATTTTTGCCCTATCCAACAGGTAGGATTTGGGTGATTCCTGTCTATTTCTCTTCCTTCTCTCCGTGTCTCAGAGGCGTTGGTGCCGAGTGAACTGCCATTCATGAACTTGGACACCTACCAGCAATGCCTCCGGGATTTGTACTTGGAAAGGCAGAACAATGCTGATCAAAACAGAGCCCATAACCTGAACTCATCTATTTTAATGCGAGGTCAGTGGATGGAGGCTATGGCAGCTTCCCCATGAGAATGACTGGTGGCCTTCAGCCTGGTTTTATGTTTTTTAGTACAATTCCAGAAGAGGCAGAGGAGGGTGAAGGGAAAGGGATTGACACAGGAAGGGTTCACAGATCCCCTGTAACCATCTGCCCATCGGTGGGGAGAAGCAGGGCAGGGAAAATGAGTTATCTCCTAGAAGAGGCTGGAGTGTTGTAAATGGTGTTTCTTTCATCCCAAGCTCCCAGACAGCCAATCCCATGGACCACAGCCCTGCTAAATGTGGTCTCCCTGGAAATAACATCATAAGACAGGAGCTGTTGCTGTCTTGCATTAACAGCCTGACATGACGTGTGAGACACCTGTAACCTCAGCCTTAGTGAGAACAACAAAAATACTCTACCAATGACTCATTATAGGAATGTGTCATTTTTAAAATACACAGAAAATCTGTCCACAATGGGCGGCTCTTCTTTGTGTGTTGTCCCTGCATGTTTATCCCCAGTTAGATCTGCTTGATCAGAAGGACACACACCAAACTGTTCAAACACAGATAAGACATCTCTGGAGGGTCAGATGGGAGATGGCACCTCTTCATACCAGCTCCCACAGGGATTTTTGGGGAGATATCACAGCAGATGTGATGGTCTTCAGTTAGGGGTTAAGTGAGCCCTGAATCTCTTCCTTGGTTTAGTCCCTGATGAGGGCCATGATGGAAAAGGAAATAGACAGTACGGGAGAATTTATAGCAGGTGACAAGTCAGTATCCAGACAGGAAGATCACAAGATATTATTTCCAGCTCTGCCTTGTGTGGTTTTCCTCACACAGGCTATAGAAAATAAGAGCTGAATAATCTAATCTAAATGGCCTTATCTACACCAGGGAAGCAATTCCTGCATTTTCCCTTGGTTAATCCCTTCATCATGGTAACTCCAACAGGAGTGCTGGAAGCACAAACAGCCAATGGAGCTCAGGGGAAGGGAGAACACTGAGACTGTGTAATATAGGAGACAGAGGTCCAAAAAAAAAATCTTTACATTATTTGGACTCTCACTAGACTTCTCTGACCTTGAGTGGAAAAGTATCTACAAGCAAGATTACGAGCCCCCGAAAGGAATCCATATTGGATCCTACACAGAGGAGATCAGGCCTTCTCCCGTTTTCCCTGAAGATAACCGCTTCAATGAGTAAGGGACAAGAGGGCTGGGGAGGAGAGGGTGGCTGCTGGGAGTAAGAGACAGGGCAGGAGTCGGTCAGGGAGGTTTTGGAGCTGCTTGGAATTGGAAGGTGTTTCTCAAGTGTATTTCTCCTTCTCCATGTTATGCAATGAGCCCAAAGAAATTCCCTCAGGGACAAATCCACTCCCAAAGCCTGATCAGCCTTTTCTTGAAAAGTTTTGCAGCAGGATTGATAGGAGTGGGGAGACAACTTCTGGGACAGCCTCATCACTGTAGAAAGAAGATCCCTATGGGGCTGGGGCAGGAGACATGTCTTACCATTTCCATGCCCAGGCTTCCCCTGGGAAAGAGCTCTCTCAAATCAAACAGGGCAGGATCTCTTTGCAACGTGACTCATCTGCACACTATGAACCAAACAGGCACAAACTGCTCCGGAGCTCTCATTTCTCACTGGAAATGCAATTCCTCCCCGCTGCCTCATGCCCCCCACCTTCCCCTAACACACATATATTTCAGCTCTGCATTGCAGATTTTAATCTGTGATCCCGGTGTTATGTGTGGGGTGGAGACTGTGCCTGTGTAGTGGTTGGTCCAGGTGGGAGATGGATCCCAATGGCAGCCGTGTGTTTTGCAACATCTGCCCTGTCCCTGATGGGCACAGGCTGTTCCCCCTTCCCTCCCATCCCATCTGAGGGTGCTTTTGTTTGCTCTGCACAGATTTCTGGCTGGGCAGTCGAACACCGCAGAAGGGGCGGCAGGTCCCTTGTCCTGGTGCACAAAGCACCAGGAGATCCTTTCCTCACCCCCTGCTCCATGTCCTCTGCAGGAGCCGCTGGGTTACTGAGTATGCAGACAGCTACAGCAACTTCCTGAAGAGGCTGGACTGGTCATCTCCCATCTGTGGACAGTGGCTGCCCTTTGGGAAGGACGCGCGGTGGACACCGCGATGGAGAGTGTCCACACCCTGAGTGGTGCTATGGCAGCTGTGGTAAGCACCAGGATCATCCTTTTGGGCCCTGAGAGCTGGGATTTCAGGGACTGAGGCAGTTGGGAAGAATATAAACAGTTGTGGGGCGGGTACAGACTACCATGAGACCTGAGAGTTTGGCTGCTGGAATGTTTTTCTGAGTGGCAGCATTTGTCCCAGCTCAGTGCAGGAGGGTTGGGCGAGATGTCCTTCAAAGGTCCATTCCAACCAAAACTATGCCATGATTCTATGATTTCTGGGCTCCTAGAAAGTGATTTTCCAAGCAGATCTAATTAGGAGAATATTTTTTACCATGATAGTGATCAGACACTGTCTGGAGACTGGCAAGGTGGAGGAGTGACATGGAGATGTTCACTGGGTGACAATGCTGGGTTTGAGGAGCCTCATCTAGGCTGGTCCTCTTGGACCAGGACACCTGCATTATTCCACATTTTTCTGATTTCTTTTATGATGTGTTACCTGTGTTGTTCTGTGATTACAGCTCTTTGGCCCTCCATGCTGCCTCTGTGATATTGTTCATGAAAGCCTTGGAATCCTCGTCCCTACCAAACCCACCACCGTGTCTGTCAGATGTGAAATGTTTGGCAAAGACTTCTTTAGGTGCAAATTATGATTAAAATCTCCCAAGAATCTCAGCTTTTATTTGTTGTCAGAAGAAGGTTTTTTGTTGGGGGGGGACAATGGAGACTACAGAGCTAAAATCAGTCTGGCAGTTTCAATCTATATCCTTCAAAGAAAACTTGATAAAACTTTGATTCTCAGCAAAAAGTAGTGTGTGTTAAACAGCATTGTTGGTGTCAGTTTACTCTCTAAGTAGGGAGGGAAATATCCATGGTATCCAGGGCAGCTGAGTACCAGCCTTGCACAGCTCCTTCCTCTCCTTTAACAACTTATTCCGGGTTTTGACCACCGGTTTCAGCTAATGCTGGGTAAACGGGAATTGAGTTTGCCGGGTCCGTTCGGGATTTCCAGGTTTCTGGAAGGACCGAGGCTGCTCCCAGCCTGAAGATGGCAATGGAGAGCCGCCAAACCCGGACCTGGAAGGGGCTGACAGCCCTGCTGGTGTGGCTTTAGTGATTTGAATGGGTCTTCTACACTGATGCCAAAATTATCCCAGAGTAGGTGGTGTAGAGAAACCTCTCCCTGACTCCTAAAAGGAATTCCTTTTAAAGGACATTCTTGCAGTATAGAGGGATAAGCAAGACATTTTTAACAGCTAAAATGTCAAAAATAATGAGAACAAATATTTTACAGTAATATCACCTATCCCCAGACCTGTTGGTGACAGGACCTATGTAGACACAGCAGCACACTGCCCCAAGGAGTTCATCATCTAAGCTCTGCAGGATTTAGCAAAATGATGTCTGGCAGGGCCAAGCTCCAGGCAGGTGATACAGGGAAGTAGAATTGGCCAGTGTTCCTGCAAAGCTGCTCTGGTGTGGGGCATTGCTGACCACAGCTCATGCAGCATTTGGGATTTCCACTGAGTGTAGTGCACTAATTTTGGAGAATAGAAACAATGAAACTACCTTTAACTTAAAAAAATAGGGAAAAAATATTTGCTTACATCAGAGAGGAGACAGAGTTTGACTTCTTTGAGGAAAATGGGACCATGAGATTGAGATGTTTTTAAAGGAATTGTGTGCTTTTACATGATTTAAAATTAACCCCATGGCCTTACTGATAATTTTCTTTCACAAAAAAAGTGTAATTTTCCTGTGTCCCTATGCTGGAGTTGGGCTCCTTGAACTGATTTTCACACTGCTCTGCTGTGTTTTGCTGCACTGATGGGGGCTGTGTCTAGATGAGTTCTCAGAGCACATATACAAGGTAATATCACTAGGAAAAAGCATATTGCTAAATTCTAATCACAACCATGGTGCAGAAAAATTGTCTGGATAAGAATCTTTGGTTTGTGCTACACCCTGTCAGGAGCACTAATGAAGATATTCCATCAGGCAGATGGATGCTTGGTTTGCTAAAGGGGTCCTTAAGTTTGTGCCAGGGAAAAGAAGAAAGCTGCTGATGTTGGAGATAAATGTCCTTGCTGGTTTTTCTGGCAGCATCCTTGCTCATGTTCTTCCCAGATTTGGAGACCAGGCTTAGAGATGCAGCTTTTGAAACCTGCACTCAGAGTTCAGCCCCCACTCAGGATCCAGCCTGTTGCATCCCCATCTCCTGCCATTTCTCTTCCCAAAATTTTCTTTCAAACCTTTGTTTCTCAGCCCTCCTTGCCCCTTCCAAATATAGGTCTGTGTGTCACGGCAGTGATTGCTGTTAGTGCTTTTTCTCCCATCCCAGCTCCCTGGGAATGGAAATTGTGATGGTCCCAAGGCAGTTAAAACACACTAAAAAAGCTCTCACACCTCCCCAGGAGTCACTGCTGCATGCAGGGGACATTCAGGCTCCATGCAAATATATCCTGATGGCAGAGGGGAGCAGACACAGAAACAGGTTTGCAATTTTCATTTTCAAGTTGCATCCAGCAGTGCTCTGGCTTTTCAGTGGATGGATCCTGTTCATGTGGGTGACACAGGGTTAACACTGAGGAGCACCAGGGTAGAAAAGAGGTGAGAAGCTCTAGATAATACTGGCTTTACCTCAACACCATCCATTTTCAGTCCTTTTTCTGCAGCACAAAGAGGACACCAACCATGAGCTCGACAGGGTTCAAAAAAGGATGTAACCAGGCTTTACAGTATTAACAAAGCCCAAGAGTAAACCCTTGAAACAACTCAGAGAAACAAGCTGGGCATGAGTCAGGAAGTGGCTGGCAGAGATCAGGAGATGTTTTCCAGGATTCTGTTGCCTCCTTACTGCTATGGTTGAGCCATGAGCATATTTCTCCAGAGTATTTGGTGCTTCCCTGTGTCCAAGGCAGAGGGACATCCCTGGATGGAGGATGCTCTGATCTGGTCAGAACTCACTGGAGCCATGAGAAGGACAATCAGAAACATGTTCCATCTCAGGACACTCAGTTGGACCCATCACAAGAAGCACAACCCAGTGAATGTAACATTTGCAGCTTTTCCCCACAGCGTACTCCAGAAAAAAAACAGGTTTTTAGTAAGGCTGAAGTGATGCTTTTTGCCTGAATGCCTTAGTGCCATCTCCTGGATAGAAGGGGAAATTCTCATTTTGGAAGTGGAACCCTTGGTCTGAACTCCCTTGGCTGTTCAGTCATTAGAATCCTAATTGGCATCAGGATCCCAGACACTGTCTGGTCCTGCTGAAGAATTGCCTTCCTTGGGATTCATAATAGAGATGTCTGTTCAGGGAAAAGGATGCTCTGGGCTCATACCTCATCTTCAGCACGAATTTTGAAGTAGCATTTTCCATCTTTAATTTTGTCTTTTCTATTTCCCAGCATGGAAGCACTGATTGAACTCTAAATTTATTTCATGCATCCTTTATGGAAAAATTTATTCAAAATTACCGTTGAGTTAATCCATTGTTGCCTTTCTCTGCTTTGAGTCTTTCTAGAACTCTCCACAAATTATCTCCTACATCAGAGGCGCAAAACATCCTTGTTGAATGGCTAAATGAATTTCCCAGTGCTGAGAGACAGGCCAAAATATGTCTGTGGTCATTCTGGCCACCACTACAGAGTATCTGCTTCACCAAGGAATGACTGAACCCTCAAATGTGTTTGATGCTGCCTGCACCTCGCATGGGAACAGGCAGAAATCCCACAACAGCTTCCTTGGAAGAGCATGCTTGGGAAGAGCAGGTGATTTGTGTCGTAACAGGCACAAATTTTCAGAGGTGTTTTTACAAATGTAATTAGAGGATTCATTAGCCCAGCAGAACAAAACATTGGTGGCTGAGGTTTCAGTGGTATGATGTGACATTTATAAAAGAGAAGCACCTGCAGAAAATGCCTGGACACCTTCACTGCTCTGCAAACAGCACTGCCCATGAACGCAACCACATCTTTGAAGGCTGCAAGGGCATTCAAGGGCTGGTCCTCAGCCTCATCACTGAGCAATCAACTTTTCCTCCTGTTTTGGACAAAAGCCTTCCCGTGGCCACCACTCAGCTCATGATTGTGCAATAAATCATTCAGTATATGCTTAATGTTAGCAGAGCAGAAGTTGATGATGCAAATCCACCATCTGCTGCAGCCAGGTCAGCCCTGCCCTTGGCTCAGCCACCAACCTGAGCAGAAATTATAAGCAAAGATCTTGCCAATTAACACGTTTTGCCAGACTGGTTTTTGTCAAGGGATGGTGGTCAAACAACTCTTTTTGAGTGGTATAGTTTTAATGACACTTTCTTGGGCAAATGATGGAGTTCAAAAGAGAGAGAAGTGTGAAAGCTTTATTGTGATGGCTTGGCAGTCCAGAACAAAAACAAGTGCCTGCCACTCCTCCCAGTTTCCCTAAAATCAGGTTTTTTGCTTTCCAACCAGACTCCACTGGCCTCATGCCTGTTTCCATGCTGTTTCTATGCTGTTTCTGTGGCAGCTCAGAGGCTATTGATATTTGGGATCAGTCTGCTGGGCTTGAATGTGGGACGCGACCTGCATAGAAGTTCATAAACCATTAAAAGTTCTTCACTACCTTTATTTGAGCTTGCTTAGGTGAAGAGGGATTCTTTGGCTTGGTTAAAAGCTACATGAATCATCCAATAGAAAATGAAAGGGGAAGTATTGCTGAGGTGTGATGACTCCATTTTTGGTGTGCAGATCTGTCTGATGCTGCTGCAAGATAAAAATGAGTTTACAGCCATAAATGACTGCAGTTATAAATGGCTGCAGCTATAAATGAGTGCAGCTATAAATGACTGCAGTTATAAATGACTACATGATGATGATAAGTCCTCTTCATGCACCTGCTTGGCCTCTGCTCAGCTCGGAGGTGGGTTCCAAGTGATGCCTTAAGTTTTACATTTCATATTTTCCAGGTTCTGTACGACATTAGTAAGTAACTCTCAACTTCATATAAAGTGTTAGCAGGTTCTTCTCACAGTTTAGTCAGAGAGAAAAATCCTTTTCCAGCCCCAGAACCAAGGACACCGTTGCACCTTCAGGTCCAAAAGGTAAAAACAACAGAGAATTGAGGAGAGCAATCTGGGAGGATGGGACTTCATAACCTGGAGCTGTAATTGGACAATTAACCCCAACATGTAAATGGACTAGAGCTTATAAAAGGGTGAAAACTCATTACTCAGGGTCCATCTTGGGTAGAGCCACAGCCAGGCTCTTGTACTGCCCAAGGTGTTTCCTTTGAAGGTATTTTAATGAATCCCTACTTTATTCCTTTAACTCTGTCCAACCTCTGTTCTAGGCAGCCTCCTTGGGCATCACAAGTGCTTTGCCTTGGATCTCCCTCTCCTGGAAGGAAACACACAGCCTGCTGTCAGGAGCCAAGGAATGGCCTGAAGCTGTGTCAGGGGAGGTTCAGGTTGGATATCAGGAAAAGGTTCTTCCCCCAGAGGGTGGCTGGGCACTGACCAGGCTCCCCAGGGCAGTGGTCACAGCACCAGCCTGACAGAGCTCAGGGAGGGTTTGGACAATGCTCTGGGACACAGGGTGTGACTCTGGGGGATGGTGCTGTGCAGGGCAGGAGCTGGACTGGATCATCCTTGTGGGTCTCTCCCAACTCAGCTTATCCTGAGATTCTGTGATCAGCTTGGAAGCTGCTTGATGGATTTGCCTCCATCAGATATAAACCATGCTGGTGAAACAGAATTTTCCACTGATGCTCTTTTATTTTTATTTTTAAATTACAAACAACATATTCTAGAATATGTTTTGATTTTGCCCATATTTTTTAGTTCTCCTTCCATGAGTTCAAAAGAAAACGTTTAGACCCAGGGTCATGCTGATCCACATGTTTTACTTTCCTCTCCATCTGCTTGGTCACTGGATCTTGAAAAAAATGTCTTTTGGGTGGTCTGAGCCTTTCCTCTGCCTTGCAGGTCGTTCTTGGTGCAGTGGACACATCTCAGGTGTTCTGGGTTCATGTGGCCTTTGTAGACACCTGAGCATTGCTGCTTTCCCTGTGAGCAGTGGTGATATCCAACCAGGCCCATCCACCTTAGGAGGAGCCACTCTTACATGGAACTAAGCCTATATAAAATATTTCCTTTTTAAAAAATAATTGTTAAATGGAAACGTGCTGTAATACTTGCTAATTCAGTTCTCATCCTCCCATGGCCAGCTGGAAACATCCAGCTGTGTGTGTTAGCAGGAAAATGATATGCCAGGGAAATATAAAAAATAAGTAGATTTTATTTCTCTATGAGATGGATATCAAGGGAAAATATTCTCATGGCTGATGTTTGATGGCTCCTGAGTGAGTTGCTGATAATGAGTCAATTAATTAAGCAGGTCAGCAGGGCAAACTGTCCCATCAGGAAGCTCCTGCTCTAATCAACATGTGAGGGTCTTCCAGCCTGGGAGCTGCTCCTTCCTCTGCCAGCTGCTCCTGCTTTCCATCACGGTTCACACTGTGAGGTTTCACTGTATTTATCCAAGATTGTGTGTAGGAAAGACACAAATAATGGCAAAAAGTAAAAACAAGCACTTCAGTGTTTTATTTCAATCAAACTGCCTCAAAAGCAGATACAGGCTGTGATTGATGTGACACCTTTACAATCACCTACACCTTCTTCAATTCAGCTGTGACAAAAATCTACCTTACGTGGAGAGCCAGAGCAGCTGTATTGCACTGCAGGTGACAGAGGAGCTCCCAAAATCCAATTGCATTTCTCACTGTGGTAGTGGATTCACACACCCTAAAAACTGCATCCAAAGGCTATTGGGTTCCCTGGAAAATTTTCCAGTTATTTCAAGAGGCTCAGACTTTGTAAAAAAATAAATAAGGAAAAAAAAATTTAAAGTAAACTTGCTAAAATTCAGAGAGAGGAGACCCCTGATGTGACTTTGCAGTCCCACAGCTGAAAGTGCTCACTTTCCCCTGAACAGTTTCCAGCAGTGATCACAGCTTTCTGCAGCAAAATCAATAAACCAAATCTTGCTGCTACAAATACCAGGTTTTAACTCTGCCCTACCCTGGCTTTGCAAGGTGCTGGGGCTGAGTTAGTCTTGTTCACATGATGCTGCTGCCCAGACTGGTGCTGAGTGCCAGGTGTGACAGGGCAGTAAAGATGGCACAAGAACAGAACCCTCAAAAATTGGGGCACTGGCTCAAAACAGAGCCCCAAACCTTTGCACACCCCACTGAGGCTTTTGGAGAAATGGGAACTTTGAGAGGTGGGAAAAATTGCTTAAAGACTAGCAAAGAAATCAAGAAGTGGTGCAAAGCAGAAGAGTTAACAGCAGCTGAAGTGCTTGGGGAATTAGGTGCCCTCTGAGCCTGTGCCTATCCACTGCTGCCTTGAAGCCCAGCCAGTGCACATAAAAGAAGTGGTAGGTACCCAGCATTGCTTTGTACCCATTTCCTCTTTGCCTGATACAAAATAAATGGGGATTTTTATTCCAAATGGAGCCTTGCAAGCCAGTTGGAGAAATTCCAGCGCTGATGCTTTGGTTTTTCATGCAGTTCTTTCCAATCCCAATATCGTGTTTGCAGGAAAAACATCCAAGCAACATTTCTGCGATGTGTGTGTTTTATCTAACTCCAGTCCTCTCTGGAGGTCACCCTGGTGAGACAGGAAGACCACTGGTGTTGTGGCTCTGTGGGATGGAGAAGAACTTGGGGGTGCCCAGGCAGAAGGGAAGGACTGCAGGGTGTGGGAACCAGCCTGTCCTGGTTGGCAGTGAGGTGAGGGCTGTCAGGTGAGTGCAAGCTTAGGGTGTTCTGTGGTTTCAGGAGCAAGTTGCTGTAGGTTCAAAGAAGTGTGGGAATAGTCATTTAACTGGAGTCAGGCCTTTTCCTTTCACTGGCACATTTCTAGCTTTTGAAGAAGAAGATTGAAAAACAAAGGAACTGGAGAAAAGACAATACTTGGGCTTTTAGAAAATTGTAACCCTCTTTTTCCATTCATTTCTGACCTAATTTGATTATCCACCTTTTTCAGGGCAGAGTCAGCTGTCCTTTTAATCAACATAATCCTAACCATGCTAGCAGGGGGTGTTTGGTGAAACCCACCTGAATTTTCAAATACTTTTGTGACCAAACCAGTTTTTCCACCTGAAATGAAAATTGCATTGAAGGGGACCCTCTCTTCCCCCAGAATTTCTCCTCTGAGAAGGAAGGGAAAAATTACTGAGTGTGAGCCCCAAACTCCCAGGCTTGCAGCTGGTGGGGAACAACAGACTGGATGGATTTGGGATGCTCCTGGGGACGGGACTTACATGACAGGACAGAAATCTGTGAGGTTGGAGATGAAACTCTCAGCTGAGTCACGCCAGCTCTGCAATGCAGGTGCCTCCCTGTCACTCTGTCCCTCACAGTTTTGACCACTCTTCTGGGGATGACCAAGATCTGAGTCACCCCTCATAAAGCTGCTCCTGGATTCACATTTTCCACGGTTACTGCACATCCTGTAATAGAGGTTTTCCTATTCAAACACTGTTGGTTGAGGTGCTTTCTCCTCAAAGAAGGCAGCAACTCTCTCCTTCATCCATTGATCACTCAAAACTTTGACCAATAGGAATGACAAATAGTCTTGTGTGGGGGGTAGCACTGAAAGCTGTTTTGGGGGGGTTGTTTTGTTTTGTGTTTGGGTTTTTTGGGGTTTAAAAATATCTTTATTTATTGTATTGTTTCCATATTTAGCCAGACCATGGAGAATGGGTTTGAAAGGAATCCTGAAGGAACTGCTATGATGCAAAATCAGAGGACCAGGGAAATCAGCTGAAGCACAAACAGGGTGGTCCATGTAACTGAATTTGTGCCTAGCCCATGACTCACCAAGACAAAGCTGCTGCAGAGGATTAGTGACAATTCGTGTGGATGAAAGCCAGATCTGGCTGCCCAGCCTTGTGGCCAGGGTTTGGGTTTGAGCATTTTATTTATTTAGCACTTTGTGGATGTACCTCTGTGTGTGTGTGTGTGTCAGTCTGATTACAGGCACAACTCTGTGTTTGCAGGAAAAACAGCTCATGCACCCCACGTGCCAGAAATCCAGCACCCAAGGGCCAGCTCCTCCTAATCAACCCCTTGTGCATCATACCAGACCTCCTGCACCCTGTCACCACCAGCCATTCTTCTATCACAAATCATTCATTAATTCAAGTTTTTAATCTCCTTGTTAAACACCCAAGCAAGTTCCTGAAAGCTCCCTGCTTTGGGAGTTCAAGTTTTAATAGCTGGAACCTTCTGGCTGCACACCTTTCTCTGCACAGTTTCTCTTACTGTGAGCCAGCCCCTGCTCATGTTGTGATACTCTCCAGACATTTATTCAGAGGTGTTTAACAATAATAAACATCCATCTCTTCCAGCCTGCTTCAGGTGCTGTTGTAGAGCTTTTCTGGCAGCAGAGACTGCAGAGAGTTGAGAAAGGGTGATCACACGTGTGACACAGCATGGGATGGAGCATCTTGAACTGCTGGATTCCCTAAGGGGGAGTGGTGAGATCCATTAGTGCCCGGAGCATCCCGGCAGTGCCTGTGTGCCCTTCACCTCCAGGTCAGCAGTAATTGCTCTGCCAGGCTTGGCCACACAGCACAGCACTTTTCTGGTGAGGAAGGCTCAGAGATTTAACCAGCTGAACACAAATCTCCACTGGCAACTCGTGAAATCTGCATTTTCCCTCCCATTCCGTGTGCAGGGATTCAGCACCTGGAGGCTGCAGAAGCCTCTTATGGGTCACTGGGCACTCTGCAGTTATAAAGCACTTTCTTCAGTCAGGCCATTTATTTTGCCAAGGGCAAGATGAAGCTTTAGTTTTTTGTATTGTGAAGGAAATATTAAATTCAACAGGTTTTGGGTTGCTTTGTGAGGCTGCCATATGTCGGTGGTTTTGTCTAACGCTGAGGTGGGAACTTCAGTGCAGCTCAGACTTTATTCTCAGGATTTTCTGGCCTTCAGGCCAATTTTTTACTGCAGAAGCACTTGCTCCCAGGTGTGGACCACTGATGGGCACCAACACAGGTGTGTTTCACTGCTGGAAGGGTTTTGCCTTCTCAGGATTGTGCTGTACAATTGATAGAATTTGGCTCAGCAGCACCAGGTCACCAGCTGGAGTCTCACAGAGCACTGTGTAAGGACCAGCAGGGCCAGGGATTGCACTGGGGACTTTGGCTCCTGTCAGGACTTTCAAGAACACCTTCAGGACAGGTGAGAGCAGTGTAGGAAGGTTTAAATGCTTGATGCATCCCTACTCAGACTCAAGGCTTGCCTCCTCTGGATATTTCCAAGATGCAGTGGGTGCTTCAGCCATTGCCTCTATGGCTCGGGAAAAAACAAACAAAAAAAAAAACAAACAAACAACCAAAAAACTCAAACAAATAAAGCCTATATCTATCTATCTAAATATAAAATATGTGTATAAAATATATATGTTAAATACATATATACATATATATGGATGTGCCAATTACTCAGGCAGACCCTAAGTGCCACAGAGGAGTGGTGTCAGAGAGCTGTAGGTCAGTCCTGCTGCCCAGTTTCCTGTTGTTTTTAAGAACAGCTCTCTGAGTGCCTACAGGAGCCCTGCAGGCTCCTGTGTTTTCTCCCCTATGTTTGTTCTTCCCTGGCTGTCTATGCTTGGCAGGCACTGTCAGATGCATTTGCTAAAGGATTCCTGCAGGCAAAAAAATCCCCAAACAAACCAAAACTTTTTATATTTTTTTTTTCTTATAATTGAAAATGTGTTTTTTGAATGTGGGTCTCTTTCCAAAGTGTCCCTGTGACTTATAGGCCCCTGGTTATGCCATAAAGTCATTTGAGCACACAAGCCCAAATTGTGGGTTGGAAATCCATGTGTTCTCTGTGGTTTGGGTAGGAAGTGTTTTTAGGGAGCTGATCATCTGACAAAGAACGAGGATTCTGATTGTTCTTCAGGGATTGTGGGGCTGACAATTCTGTGTCTCTGAAATTGCTGAAGGCCTCTCAGGATCTTTTCTTTACAAGGGAAAGCTTCTTACTGTCCCAAGAGAAGGCCTGGAGATAAACTCTCCAAACAATATTCCTTCTCAAAACAACAGGGGGTGTTTTTCATCCCTGTTCTCACAACAATATAATGTATTGTTTCTCTCACCTATCCCATGGTAGTAGAGAAGGTGGTGTTCCTGCTCACCCATCATTTTTCACTTAGTGAAGTGCCTATATAAGGTGTTTCATTTTGGTAATAAACCACACTTTTTTAGACTTCTGATGAACTGCAATTGGAGTTTCTGTGTTTCTGTTCGTCAATAACAGTGACAAGGGACGACCTAATTCCATCTATAATTCACCTTTGGGACTGATGACCTTCCAAACACGACCTGGCCTTGACCAGAGACTGAGTAGGGGATGCTCTCCAAACCCTTCTGCTCCTCTTCAGGCTGAGCTCCCACCACAGTCCAGGGCTGGCAGGGCCTGGTGGGGCCAGGAGATGGCAAAGCCCTGGAAAATTGCTGAGTGTGGCAGCAAGGGGCTCTTTGGGAAAGATGGGCAGAAATGCTCAGAGCACACGTTTTCCAACAGCATTATTGTCTTTAGACACTCATCTGCAACCCCACTATAAGGCAAAGGGAGAATTGGGCATGTTGGGAATGTGATCCAGACACAGTGGGAAGAGGAAAGAGCTGAACATCTTCAGGGGGTGATGCTGAGCTCAGCTGGCCTGGGAAACGAGGCAGCTCCCCCCATTTTCATAGGCATGAGGAGATTTCTTGTTTTGTTCATGACCTTTCCCATGTAGCTCAGCCAGGGCTGACTCCTGATGCTGGGATCTGGTGGTGAGGGCCGTGTCTGGGAGGAGATGGCACCTGGATACTTGTGGAAGAGCATCTGAAGAGTTAACTCCGTTCATTTGTCCACCAAAACCAAGTTTCTAGCTGCTATCAGATTAAAAAAAAATTAAAACATTTGTTTCTCTCTCAATTAAGAACTAAAGATTTCCTCAGGTTTTCTATCTCCCAATATTCCTGCCAACTTGAAAAAGGTACCAATGGGCCCCCATTTGACGGGACAAAAGATGGTGAACAACAGGAAACTAAATATTGAAAAAGCAAACAGGCTTTTTTTGCCTGAACACAGAGCTGGAAGGGTTAGTTTAAAACCCAAGCACTGAGTTGGAACAGACTCTGTTTCATGTGTCAGAGTGAAATGAAACATACAGATTGCCTCTCGCCACAGTTTTTTATTCCACATTTATCCGTGACAGGGATGAGGGTGAGTCATGGGACAGGGATGCCACTTGAGAGGGAACAGCCAAGGGTGGCCCTGTCACTGCTAACCTATAAATTATACATGGAGAATTGCTGCTTGGTTGAGCCTAGACTCAAAGCTGATTCACATTTTCTATTTTGATGGGAGTTCACAGGCTCTCCTGGGCCCCCTGGGCTGTGTTTTGGGTGGGCATTGGCTCTGCTGCTCATTCCCCACCTCTGAGGACACAATTCTGCCTCTGCAGTAACATATTTTCATTATTTCATGCTTCACCACCAGCCAGTGGAGAGATGCTGCTGGATGCCTCCATCTGAGGAGTCTGGAAAATGTTCAAATACAGACAGTTTTCTCCTTCAAGATGACATGAGTGCTGAATTTTCCCTTTATTTTTGTTCTTATGGTTTTGGCCTTACAGAAAAGCAATTTCACCTGAGATTAATGTATCTTTATAAAATATCCCCATCTTTACTTTGCAGGTGGTTGTTTTTCACTGTTCACAATTTGTTTTCCAACCCAACTACTTTTGTGTTTTACTGGCATTTTTCATTTTCTATCAAAATACACCAGCAGCCCTACACGAAATCAAATTTATGAAGACTGCAAACAACTTTTCCTATCTCTAATAACAAGCATGAAAAACTGGATTTCAGACTCATCTCACTAACAGCAATATTTTCTGTATCCTGCTGTCCCAGTGGTGTGGGATTTTGTGTGTTCTGGGTAAGCACAAAACAATAAGAAGACTGAAGATTAATTTTTTTTTAAAACCAACACCAGCAGTCACCTCTTCTAGACACCCCATACCTAAGTCCCCTCCCAAGACATTGCACAGAGGAGGCTCTGTCACAGTTTATTTTATCACATCTTTCTTTATTGGCTCTCTCCAGGTGTTTTTCTTGCCAGGCTCACTGTACTTTTTTAGACCAGTTTGTTTAAAGCATGGATTTGTTATTCAAGTGGCAGTGGGTGCTGGCACAGATCAATTACTGCAGCAGCTCCTCCATTAACAGAATTGCAGATATTGGCCTTGCAGTGCACAGAGGCACAATGCCCACAGATGAAACGCTGCTTCTTTTGAAAATGACAGCATTTCTGCCACAGGAAGCTGGGGAATATGGTCAACACATAAATCAGCACTTTGGGAAAAGGAAATGGAGCTGCAGGGTTCTGCTCCGTGAGCTTCAGTTCTGTGAGTCATGCAGTTCACAAGTGAAGGTTAAAAATGTTCTTGGGCTTCAACTTGTAATGCAGGGGCTGCCAAATTCTACTGATTGCTGTGTCTCTTCAAAAAAAAAAAAAAAAAAA
>VYXF01004469.1:64853-76016 GCA_013397295.1 Polioptila caerulea | reverse complement strand
TGTGTCTCTTCAAAAAAAAAAAAAAAAAAAAAGGAGAAATTTAATATGCCAGGTTCTTTTTCTAATGCATTTTAATTAAAAACTTAATTGGTTTGAGCTAAGTATTTCTGAACTCTGGTAAAGTAAATGAATATTTAAAGCTCCCTTGGGGCCATCATGACAAGCACAAGCCAGAAAAACAGGATTTCCTTTTACCCAAAAATAAAGGCTTTTAACAGAACACCTTGTAGCACCAACAGGCAAAAGTCTGTACTGGGCTGTGGTGAGGAATCTGATCTTGCATGAGGGTCTTTTCTCTTGCCCAAAACTCTTTCATTTTCTGTTCCTGAACAACTGTTTTTATATTTTGTTTGGTTTTTTTGGGGGGCGAGTAGGGTTCTATGTGAAGTTTTTTGTTCTATTTAATGGTGTAGCATTTCCCAAGCAGTGACCTCACTAAAAAGCACTAAAATTGCTCCAATTAGAGCAGTCTTTTGGCACACCTTTTGGGTGTTCATTAAAAAAGGGACAGGGTACAGTACTCTCCATCAATGCTCTGAGCAACATGAACTACGTATTTAAAAAAAAATTAAAAACCCAAATTATTGGAAAAAAAATCTTCATATGCATCTTAATCTTCAATAATCTATATAAAATCTGATGCATTTACATTAGATCTGATCACCCATCAAAGGGACCATCAGAGCTCGGATGATGCTTTTTTTTTCAGAGTTGTGGCTGCCCCAACCCTGGGAGTGTCCAAGGCCAGGGTTGGATGGGGCTTGGAGCAACCTGGGACAGTGGAAGGTGTCTTTGCCCTCACACATCATCCATCAGCTCGTCTGCCTCTGCAGGCTCCTCCCCAGACTGCAGGAAGGTGTTTATCCCTCAGAGTTAATGCAGCAGAGAATTGAAATGCTTTCAATTCTGTCTCACACGAGCAGTGCTCAGATCCTCCCCGGGCGTGCCCATGGCTGAGAGCATCAGACCTGAAACTGGCAGCAGCACCCTGGTCGTGGAAGTCTTTGCTGTCTGTGGTGATGGCTTCAGATCAGGTTGTTTTCCTCATTCTATTACTGGAATAATGTGGGGTTCAGCCTTCAGAGCCAAAGGAGGACTCTGCTTCAGCCACAGTTTTAATAGATAAGCACAGTTTTTTTGACTATGAATTTCTGTAAAATGCAGCCACTTCCAGCTCGTTGCTCAAAGACTCCTGGAGATCCTTTGCCAGCTGTGATTTCTTTGGGGGGTCCTCTCCTGATTTTGGAAGGGAGGAGTTTCACAGCCTGAGTGATCAAAAGCAGAGAGCAAAGCTTTGCTCCTGTCACCCCCAAATATGAAAATGCCTTTGCCAGGTCACCCTGACCTTCATCTGCTTTTGTGGATGTCCCTGATCTGGGAAATGCCAGCTCTGTGGCTATGGATGGTGTCAGATCTAGAGGGGGTGGGTGGCAACTTCATCATGAAGGTCAGAAATTACAGTTTTGCAAAGAGAAGAAAATACGTGAAAGCAACTTATAACCTCTGTTCTTGCATATTACCTGGTTCCTTTTCTATATTCAGATTTTACTTCTTTACCTTGATTAAAAGTGATTCAGTCAAGCTGCTAACATAAATAGCCTGGATACCAGTTCTTGGAATCCAGCCTATGTTTATCTGGCATAGGTCATATTTATCAAGCACAAGTCAGTGTCAAATAAATAAACATAGCCTGGCTTGTACAAAGCCAAATGTGAAAAACAGAACAACCCAAAAGGAGTTTTAATATTAAAGACTAGGCAGTGGAAAGCAGACAGGTTATTATTAGGAGAGGAGGGTTTTGGTGGTCCTTGGGAATCAGTCTGACACAGCTGTCAAGAGAAATACATTTTTGGATTTTGTTCCTAAGCTGCTGGCTAGGGACAGCACCTGGTGCACTGTTTTATGTGAATTCCTGGGAAAGAATTACTGAGCTGGGGGAACAGGGGAAAAGGGGCAAAAAGCAATATGAGAAAGCAGTGAGATGATACAGAGATCTGCTGGGTGGGCATGGCTGTCTGGCAGGGCAATGTGCACACACACTCACCCCCTACACCAATTTCTGTTGCCCTTATCAGTCATGAGGATTTTCATTCCCTTCTCCACTTTCTTTATATCTGTTCCTGGAAAAGATGAGGTTTTGATGAGATGGATTTCTGTCCTGCCCCTGAAGAGCTGTGTAATCCAGCTCAAAGGAGTTCATCATCTTAGCAGACAAGATGTATTTTCTCCTAGTCAGCCTCTTCTATATCATAACCCACCAAATGTGTTTCCCTCTCTCCTGCTCTTTCTGAGACCCAGCAGATGCAATTGTAGGGTGGCAGGGGGCACAGCTGGGCACAGCTGGGCATCCCCAGCAGAGGTGCCAGCATGAGCACATGCCCTTAGCTACCTACCAACATGTGCAGTGGTTCTTGCTGCCCCCCAAACCTTTCCATTCTTTCATCTGTCTTCCCTGGCCTTGCATTTATATTCTATCCCTCCTCTTGCCATCCAGATTTAATGACCAAGTTATATTCACACATTATGCCAAAAGAAAAATCCTTGCAGAATAACACCTAATTTCCAGCACATGCTTCTTTAATCTCCCTGGGGCTCACTTATCGTCGGAGCAAAGCAGCATTTCCAGAGAGTGATTTCCCATCACAGAGGAGCAGCATGCTCCTCCTGCTGCCGGTTCTGGCACATCCTCGTTTCTACAAACACTCCCATAGACATTCAGATCAGGTGTGTGCCCTCAGCACAACCGTGGGCAATTATCCCCCCATTCCCGGTGGAACAGCGAGGCTTTGGCTGCTCTGATCAGTTTTCCACCCGTGGAGCTGTGAGGTATTTTGCAGCTTTAGTTCAGCTTAAAAAACCAAGCAATTAGTTTTTTTTTTTACATGCAAATGCACGCTGCTTAACTTAGTAAAAGTATAGCGGCAAGGGATGTTTTGTTATTCTGCTCTAAAGTATTTTGTAACTCTAATTATGATTTTATACATAAAATTTTTGATAGGTGAAGTAATGAGGGGATATGGGAGAGGGGAAATAATGTTCTAAAAAGCATCTTCCACTAGGCCAGGTTGCACAAATTCCTATCCAACCTGGCCTTGGGTACTGCCAGGGATAGGGCAGCCTCAATTTGCTGCATAAAAAATATGTTTAGTTTGAGCTTTGAGTCTTGTATGTACTTTTTAGATCCTCAAGTGAAAATCCATAATAAAAATTGAAATATTAACCTTGCCAGACAACATTTTATTCTTCAACTAATGACTCACATCAGTAAACAAGTCCTCTCCTGGATTCAAGATGAAATGCCTTGGAAGAAAAGATTATTAATTTGCTGTTGCTGTCCTCTTCAGCACAAGGTACTCTACATCGTGTCTGTATTTATGCCTCTCCACTTGCTCTGGGTGGGCAGTGATAAGATTTGAAAGAATACCTAATTAAAGCTAAAAATAAACCACAGATATACTTGTCAAATGAAAAAAGCACAATGCAGCTTTTTGTAGACAAGGGCACAATTTCTCAATGCAACACAGAACGGTCTCACATTTACACAGAGAACAGTTCTTTTCCTGTCCAGAATCTCTCTGTCCACATGAGTATTTCTTCCTGATTTGTCGTTTTTTTACTGTGAAACTTCTCAAAATATCAGGCATCACTGCCCTGATGCCACCCAGAGACATAAAATCTTTGCTCCAGGCACATCGAAGGAGCCAGGGAATGCACACAGCTCATTTCACACATTTCACACATTTCATATATTTCAAACATTTCACAGCTCAGGAGCTGTCCCTGGCCCAGCCATGCCAGGAAATGCTGTGCACGTGGACTGGGTGCTGTGCTTCAGGGATTAAACAGCGAGGGGATGCATTTTCAAACGGGATTGAAAAATTGAAATGAGTCTGGCTCTTGTTGGGACAGGTCCTGGCATCAGTGCCATGGAAGCTGAGGAAGAGCATTTAAGAAACCCTGTGTTTCAGAAATCCACTGCCCATGTCACTGTGAATGGATGAGTTTCTTCAGAGTTCTCCAGGGCTTCAGAAGTAGCTTTGTTTTTTAAAAAATTTGTCTGCCTATTAAAGCCTTTCTATAGCACATCCATCATGTCTGATGTTCTGAGACTGTGCCTGTCTCTTATCATCTCATCTTCTGCTCAGCCCAGGACATTCCTCTGTGGCTCTGGTCTGCCCTGACATGCACAGAACCATGGAACCATAAAAAGGTTTGGGCTGCAAGGCACCTTGAAGATCAGCCAGTTTCAACACCCCTGCCATGGGCAGGGACAAGTTCCAGTTAACCTTGTTACCNAGGCACCTTGAAGATCAGCCAGTTTCAACACCCCTGCCATGGGCAGGGACACGTTCCAGTTAACCTTGTTGCTCAGAGCATCATCCAACCTGGTCTTGAACACGTCCAAGGTTGGGACAGGCACAACTCCTCCAGTAAACCTGTGTCAGGACCTCACTGCCCTCACAGCAGAGAATTTCTTCCTAATATCCCATCCTAACCCTGCCCTCTGTCAGTTTGAAGACATTTCCTCTTGTCCTGTCACTCCATGGCCTTGTCATCTCCAGCTCTCTTGTAGCCCTTTAGGCACAGGGAGATTTAAGAGATTTCCCAGAGCCTTCTCCTCTGCGGGTGATCACCCCCAGCTCTCCCAGCCTGACTCCAGAGCAGAGGTGCTTCAGACCTCTGAGCATTCCAGGACCCTCCTGGACTGGCTCCAACAGCTCCGTGTCCTGCTGGAGGCCCCAGAGCTGGGCACAGCTCTGCAGGTGGGGCTCCAGGACCTGGTGTAGCCCCAGGACAGAGAGGAAGAGGTGCTGTAGTACCCAGAAGGACCCTGGTCTTCCAATGGGGTTGGGGAGGATGTAAAATGCATTTACTGTGCACCCTGGTGAGAGTGGCCAGGCGTGGTGGAGCAGAAACTCTCCTCTCTCCACCTGGTCTGGGCAGGGCTTTCAGGCACCAGCCTGGCACCTGCACAGGAGGTGGCCATGAAGATGTACTCCAGAAAGGGATCCCCTTTTTCCTTTAAAACAGGAGGGCCAAGTGATAAATGAATTCAGGCTTTCACAGCCCTTTATTTAAAATAAAGGCTCTGTTTCTTCATCTCTTCTGGGCTGGACAAATGGTATCGACCTGCATCAGGGTTTGCCATTGAAGGCACTGTGTTGTCTTGTAGTGGTTTGTCTCCTGCCATGCTTCCAGCACACAATAATCCCAGATGTCCAGTGAAATCTTCCTCCCATCTTCTCCCAATTACTCAGCCTAATCCTTGCCAGCCTGTAATCAAGCCAGGCAGCCTTGGGAGACACTAATGTGTTCTGTGATTGTAGTTTGCTTGCCAGCATTTATGACATTTGCAAAGAGAGTGGTGAGTCATGCGAGACAAATGGTTAGTGCTGTCTCTTTTTTTATGTATATATAAAATTAGATTTTGCAGCACCAGAGAAAAGAGCCCCTGTCCAGATTGTCAGGAGAACAATAAAAAGGAAGAAGGAAATTTTCTTTGGCAACTTATTTCAGCCTGACAAGTGGTTTTGATGGTAAGTTGCTCTTTTTTTTTTTCCTCAGTTATACAATAATTTCAGCTCTGTTGCTAGAAATACACAGCAGAGCCAAGAAACAGGATTGTTGGAAGCAATTAAAATATGGCAGCTATTCAAATAGATTCTGTGTCCTGATACAGTATGGAGGATATCCTATTTTTTTCTCCAGTGGTTTTGTCTGTGGGTATTTAGTGCTCTCCTCTCTCTCAGGACACTGCTTTGTGTATCAGTGGTGTCTTTTCTTCCAAGATCAACAAAAGCCTTTACAACTCCCCTTGGTGGTCTCTGCAACAGATCTCTGGTGTCTACTCAGTGGGATTTCTGACTGGATTTGTAATTTTCTCCATCCCTCACATCCGACATGGTCTGATAGATCCCACACAGAACCTGGGGTTTTGCTTCAGACCATGACACTGAGTCACTGGGCAGCTTTTGGCAGGCAGTGAAGTCTTAAAAAATGTCCACTCATTTCTGATGACTCAGTTTGAGCTTTTTCATACCTCTTGGGCTTGAATTTTATGATGGTCTTTGAGAACTCAAAGCACACACCAAGCTCAGTTGTACAACCCTGCTCAAGCCCAGCCCAATCTGGAATGGAGGGGCCCATAATAAGGGAGCACTTTGGGGAATGCTACTCCCTGGGTTTCAGTTTAAGGGTAGAAATGCCAGGGTTCCTTCTGGACAAAGGGTTTCTGTTTGCAATTCTCAGGTGAAAGCGCCGTGGTGTGAACGTGGCCAGGAGAGTGACCATGGTGAAACTCTGACCATCTGATTACTGGGACATGCCCCGTGCAGGGAAAACCATTTTGCTTAGAAGTGCCATCAAATTTCTGGGGAGAGCTCCCATACAAGTAAAAGTCATCTGCCCAGCAGCTACAGAGATAAACAAGCCACTTCAGAGATGTGAGCAAGCAATTCTGTGAGAATACACAGCAGATGTGTGCACACTCCAGTGCAAGCTATCCAGAGTTCCCAGAGAGTCTCTGATGTCTGACAGCTGGTCCTACTGTAAAAATCGTGATTGCTCTCAAGTAAACTCAGGGACAGTTCCCTGCCAGCCTTGGATACCTCTGCCTGAATTATGGGTGTCTCTGTTGGATCATCAGCTGGTGTGGGAGGACGGTGATCTGGCATTTTCAGATCTATTTTCCCTCTGTGGGAGGAAATGCCCAAGGTCTCCCCAAGCAGTGATGAAGGTTCAGCTGGAATTCCTCACTCCTGTGTGCAGTGACACCAGAGTGTGGCTGAAGTGAAGCTGCAAAGGACAACTTGGACATTCAATGGCACTCAGGAGCTGTTGCCATTGCAGCCACGAGGCACAGCTGGGCCATTTCTTTGTCTGAATGTGATTTAGAACTTATGAGCCTCAAACTCTTCTCTAGCTCAAGGGGAAATCCATGATGGAGCAGAATTTGGATACAAAGCTTCACATACTAATAAACTCAGTTCAGTACCTACAGCCCTGCAGCTGAAGTTGTCAGCAGAGTTCTGGGGACAGTGATCAGAGATCCCTCTGGCAAATGTATGTGGCTAGTTTTTACCAATGGGAAATTCATGGAGAATGACAAAAAAAATATATTTTGGAACTCATTTTCATCATCAAGCAGCTTCAAAGGAGTCACAGGCTGTTCCTCAGCAGTGCCCTGCAGACCAGCCCTCTGCATTGCCCTGATCTCAGATGGCTACAGCTGGCCAGTCCTGCTCTGTGCCAGAGGTCACATCTGCATCCCAAAGCCCAGGAAAGACTGAGCTGAATCCACATTTGGCTGGGAGATGCCTACAGCATTTTTAAGGTTTGAGTTTTGAAGATTCAAGTTGTGATTGTTCTTCTTCCTCTCTAAGTGGGATTGATCCAATGACCCAAAATTGCCCTTAAGACCAGAACCATTGAGAATATCCATACAAAATTCCTGATATGTACAAACACCAGCTCTCATGAGCCAGTTTAAATTTTGAGGATTTTTAATTTTTTCTATATTCCTATAACTGTATATCCATCTTACTGCCTTGAATTAATGGGTGTGGTGATAATGAATGTCTAATAAACTACCTCAGGCTCCAGTAATTCCCATGGATTTCACCAAGAATGTTTTGGGTCTCTCTAGTTCCCTTGATAGTGGGGAGGATCCTGATTTTTCAGCAGTGTGACACAGGCTGCAGTTCAGCTGAAGCACACCCAGAGAGGTATTTGCAGGGTTAAAAGTGTATCAGCATAAACTTTGCAGGAAGGTAGTGGGAACACCTGTACTATTTACATCCAGGATATAAATTGCATACTGTTAAGACAGAAAAAATTAGGAGGGTATACTCCCTACATATACATTGGAAAGAAGAGAGATCACTTTTGGGGTCTGAGGAGCAAGTGGAAGCAGCAATCCCTCTTTTTAGGAGTGGTTGTGTCAAAGTAGAAAGATTACAAATCCCACCTGAAAAAGAAAATATAAATACATGGGGGCTGATGAAAGAAGACGGAGAGAGAAATAGTCAGGTAGAATTCATCAAGCACAAGAAATGCCTCAGATGCTGCAGCACATAAGATACTGAAAAAGCACAATCAGGGAGCACAGCAGGATCGTGGGTCCAAGGAGCATCAGTGCCTGGGCTGCTGATGGAAGCCCTTCCCCAGGGATCCAGTGCAGCGAGCCAGAGCAGCCTGGCACAGAGCACATCCCCAGGCAGCTGCCTCTGGGCCCCGGGGCTGCCACAGGGCTGGTTAGCCAGCAGCTCCAGAGGCTTCTGCTCAGAATCCCTGTCAGTCAGCAGGGTTAGGAAAGAGTTGTTCAACAGTCCAGACAATTGTTTGTACAGTTTCACACGTGGCTAAATCAAGACAGACAGGAAAGCAATTGTTCCTTTCTTCCTTCTTCTGCTCATGCTGCTGCCTCAAGGAGGGGCTGGAGAAGAGGCAGTGCTGTCAGGATAGGTCCCCTCTAAAAGGACAAAGGGAAACACCAAAACTGCCACTCCTCTGGGCCTGTTTGCCCAATGCCATGTGATTTACAGGCCTTTTTAATCCATTATTCTCTGTGCATTTTGTAAATCTCTGAGTGTGGTGGGGTTATCATCTGCCACAGCAGCATCTCCACTGCTGAACCATGAGGTCTAAAACCCACCAGGTTTCCTGGTATCCTTCTACTTGGCAGCACAACACATTGGTCTGAGCTCCTTCTCTCCTTCCCAAGGGATTTAACAATGCTTTCCAAGTGGCTACCAAGTGTAAATGAAACCTCAAACCGTTCCTGAGTATTCCAGCCCCTGCACCACCTCATTTGCCAGTTTAAGGAGCTGTACCTCGGTGTCTGCATAAACAGCTCTACTACTCATTTTTTTTTAAGATCAAGCTGCTTTTGATATGCAAAAGGCTCTGGAATGTACATTTCCTATTACCCTCCTTGCTGTAAAGGTCAGAAAGCTAAATAAACTCAATTTTCCCTCATTCCTCCCTTTCCAGGTAGCACTGAAAATATAATGTAAAACCAGAACCCCAGCAACCCATGAGACGACATCCCAGGAATCCCTGCTTGACAATATCCTTGAATTTCCAATAAATGTTAAATTTTGTCATGGTTTTGTTGGGTTTTTTTTATGGTTTGTGACATGCTGACAGGTGAATTGGTCACAGATGACATTAATATGAGTGGCTGACACAGCATTTGCAGCACTCTGTCCAGACCTCTTCTCCCTGTTATCTCTCTCCTTTGTCATTTCTTTTGAGACTGGTGCTTTGGAAGAGCTGCAGATTTTTGGTACTATTCTCTACTCCATAAAAACTCAATTACTGGAGTCTGACAGCCTGCCTGCAGTCCAGGAGGACAAAGAAAGGCTCGGCACAAGGAAAGCCAGGACCCAGCAGGACGAACCTCTGGTACCACGGACAGTGGCACGGGCCTCTCCCACCCCAGGAACAGGCAATTAACACTAATTAGGGAGAGGGGCAGCTTCCTTCGGCATTACCATAAACTAGGTATTATTAAAAATCACAATTTTTTTCTTGTTTCTGCGATTTCATATATTTAATACCCATAATAAACATATTAAGCATAAAAATATATTATCTCTTTTTATGCTTAATATATTTATTATGCATTCAATATATTAATATGATACAAAAATATAATTGATACAAAATGTGTATTTAATATATATAATTTAATTCTAATTGTTGATGTTTGTTTGTCAGCAAATGGAGAAATAAAAGAGATTGGTGCAAGCTTTTAAATCAAACTTCTACCCCTTTGCTTATCTTCCCTGGTCAGATGCTCCTGTTTGGCTCAGCAGCATTAATGGAGTGAGGAAGGAGATCTGAAAGTGGCTTCAAGAGCTCAGCTTGCAAAGAAGCTTGTGAACCGTTCCTTCAGGTTTGAAATTTGTTCTTTTTGATCAGAAATAAATTCTTTTGCTCAAATTTCAAGTTTTATTAAAACTTTTAAAAATTAAATATAAATTAGAAGACAACTTTAAACACAGTAATTCTAAATATTTACATTGAAGCTACCAAAGCTGATTTTTTTTTCAGAAACACATGGAAGTTTATGTTGACTAAAGTAATGGAATAAATCCTAGTTCACAGAAAACTCTGGTCCACACATTATTTCTCTTGTTTTATGGAAAATATTTTGTTTTTATTAAGGGAAAATACAGGGATGAGGTTGTGTTTGGCTGTGACTTTTCTTTCTTTCTTTCTTTCTTTCTTTCTTTCTTTCTTTCTTTCTTTCTTTCTTTCTTTCTTTCTTTCTTTCTTTCTTTCTTTCTTTCTTTCTTTCTTTCTTTCTTTCTTTCTTTCTTTCTTTTTTTCTTTCTTTTTTTTTTTTTTCTTTNTTCCTTCCTTTCCTTCTTTCCATTCCTGGAGTGGATAATACATATTTTAAAGTAGATTTCATCATGTTCAAAGGACAATCTGCTATTTCTGAAGCAATAAATATGACAGAAAATTATCCAAACATGCTCTTCCATCGCAGTTTGGTTGTTAATGCCAAAGACAAGCCTGAAACCTGAGAGCCCAATTGCCGGCCAGGAGCTGAGCTATTCCAGGGAGAGGATAGTAAATCTGAGTTTCCTCACTTTTCACCATCCCTGATCAAGAGATTTCCTTTCCATATCCACCGAAAGAATTCTTCAGGGTCATTTTTGGTGGTGGGTGAAGCCAGCGTTCAAAACCTTTGCAACAGTTTCTGGAAAACAAATGGGAAAGGAGACAGACGTGCTGATGGCAGCAATTCAGTGTGAGGAGCCGATGGCTTTGAGCGAGATTTGGGGGCTGCTTTAGGACAGGAGCTACGGCCGAGGGTTACACACGCCCATCGTTGTGTGTGACATTCACCCCAGCACCCAATGAACCCGGTTTTTACACCTTTTCTTGCCGAGTTCATTTCCTGCCAGCCGAGTGCCGGTCGCCCCCTGAGCCCGGACCCGCAGCTGGGAAGAAGGCTGGTCCTTTCCAGGCAGCCAATTCAGCCGGGCTCTTCATGGACATCCCTTGAGAATCCACCGCCCAGTTTCCAAAATCCAACACCCATCATCCCATCCCATCCCATCCCCCCCCATCCCGCCCCATGCCCTGGGGATGTGTCCATTGATAGGTTGGAAGAGAGTTGGAGACGACATGGAGCAGAGACCACCGAGT